>JAJIBD010033218.1:0-19064 GCA_021461705.1 Cryptotis parvus | reverse complement strand
AAAAAAAGTTGGTGACTGGCATTAAGAAAACTTATTCTCATATATACTTCGTAATTTATTGAGCTCCGTTTTTTAAATCCATTTATTTAAAAATGTTTGGTATATCGTGATTTATATCTTCTACGCTCGATAGAATTTTTCTTTCTTTCTCTCGTCCACTCCTTCCTGGTCACTGTTTCAGAGAGCCCCAGGGCATGAAGGGAAGGAGAGTAATATGGTTCATTAGGGAAATGACTCAGGCTTCCAAAGAACCTTTCCAAATTTGCCAAAGCCCATGATCTCGTAATTCTGGATAGAGGTGTTTGATGGCGGTGCATAGAGGTCCCTGGAAATTGTTTCTGCTTCGTTAAACAGAACAGACCATTCTCGTGCTCAGGGTTCGTGCCCGGCCTCACTCAGTACTACTCGTGGCAGTGCCTTCGGGACCATATGGGATGCTGGGGATCGAACCCAGGTCTCTGCTTAAAGCAAGCACCCTTACCCTCTGTGCCAGTCTCTCCAGCCCATGTGGCTGGCTGAAAGTTATCCACGTCACATAAAACTAAAACATCTTTGTAAGTGCTCATATTTCGTTAATTTATTTTAATCTTATTTTAATTCAACTGGTTTTCAAGTAGTTATAACTTATTTTAATTCATTTTTTTTTTTCTCATTGAGGTATCACAGCCTGCAGCAATATTACACATATATTTTGGCTCTTTTTTTCACCCACACCCGGCAATGCTCAGGGGTTTCTCCTGGTTTCGCACTCAGTGAATTACTTCTGGCGGTGCTCGGGACCTGATATGGGATGTAGCTGGGATCGAATCTGGTCTCTTGGTCAGCAAGCACCCTACCCTCTAAAAGCATTCTCAGCTCGCGCTTATTTAGCGTTGTCCACAGTCACATAAACTAAAACATCTTTAAAGTGTTCTGATATTTTCTTAAGCACTCATTCTTAACTTATTTTAACTCTAACTGGTTTTTTGCAGAGTAACTTTTATTTTAATTCATTTTTTTTTTCATTGAGGAATAAGTGTTTGCAGTAATACACATATATATTTGCTTTCTTTCTGTCACACCCGCAATGCTCAGGGGGGGGCTCCTGGCTCTGAACCACTCAGGAATTACTTCCTGGCGGTGCTCGTGGGGACCATGGCGGGAGGCGCTGGGGTTCTAAACTCAGCCGGTATGCGGGACGGCCACAGGCGTAAGGGGTAAACGTGTACCATCCGTGGTCATCGTACAGTTTCCGGCCTAGTAATATTAATATTTTATACCACAATGTGCCATCAGTACTCACACTTCACTTTGCTAGTGCGTGTCAATATCCTTCAATATTATTTTAGCTTATTTTCATTTGTTGAGGCCTGTTTTTGCAATTTTTATTATAGCCTCATGCGGCATATAGTCAATGAAAAGCGGATGTTCATACTGGGGCTTTCGTCTATTACAGTAAGTTCCAGTGAACCCATCCTCCAACACCAGAACCTGTAACCCCCACCACACACTAACTGGTTCTTTGAGTTTCATTTTAGTAGTAACTCTTTTGTTTGTTTTGGGCCACAATTGAAGGTGCTCAGGTATTACTTCTCCTGGTAGTGATCATCAGTGAATCACATGGGTGCCTGTAAATTAAAACCTGGGTCAGCTGAGCTGCAGGGAAGACAAAGCACCCTTGAAATTCGATGTTCTAGCATTGCAGATAATCTAGAAACAAAATTCAAGTGGTATTGAGCGGGACTGGAGAAGGAGATGCGTGACTAGTGAAGCAGGGGAATGTCTGCATTGCTCAGAGGGAAAAGTGATGGAGCATCTTTGAATTTGCAAGACTCAGGTTTGACCTTGCGGGATATATTGCTGGCAAAAGTACTATCACTGGCTATTATTCCGGAAGGCCATAGACATAATGTTATTGCAGAAATACCAATGCAAACCTGAGCAGGCGATCCTGCGCTTGCCTTTGAGCCGCCAGTGAGGTCTCCGCATCAGCTACTTCTCCTCTTGTGCTTATAGGGATGGAATGTGAAGGCAAAAGGCACCTGCTGGAGCTGGCTTTCCTTTGCTTTGTTTTTTAGCTTACACCATGGGGAAGCTCACAAATGAACCCCACGAGTTTCCCTCCCTGCTCCTCTACCTAACTCCTAGCTGAAAGTTTTCCAGACCATCATCGGGGTCTCTTCCTGCACTCTTTCCTCCTTCTGTAGGATAAAGGAAGGGAAGCGGCGCAAATCTGGTTTCCTGCTGACCTAAAGTGGTAATGCTCCCTCCTTGGTATGGTTTGGCCGGCTATTTCGGGGGGTCTGAGTAAGGAACAAGGTCGCTTATGTGCATGAATGGGATAAATAGTGTTTCAACTGTAGAGGAAGTAACCTGGGTAAGAAAGTGTTCCAGCCTTCCTCTCCCAGGCCAGTCGTCCACCTCAAAGCAGGGAAACCAGAATGATTTTTCACGGTGAACGGTTCCAGACTGGTGGGCTTATAGCTGGGCGTATGGAAAACACAGGACTCGCCAGTACTTTTCCTCTCTTGCATCACTTCAAGTCTCAGCAGACCTCTTTACAGGTTATCAGCATTTTATTTGTAAGTGAGCTGTAGCTGGCTCCATTATGAATCTGTATGATTTATTGGCAGAAACTAAACCTCCTCCCATCTGTATCAGTTCCTCGTAATTTTATACTGAAGCTACCGCGATGTCTGATATACCTTGTGAACCATAGACAAATGGTGTGTATTATTTTCATTCACCCTTCACTTAGATTTTTTTTTTTTTTTGAGGTCACACCTGGTGATGCTCTTGGTTGTATTTCTGGCTCTTCCGCCTCGCGAATTACTCCTGGTGCAGTGTCTCGGGACCATGCCATGGGATGCTGGGGTTCGAGCCCGGTCTAAGGTTTCAAAGTGCATTGTGCAAGGTAATCACCTATAATTCGCCAGTGTCGTCCGCCCCCACTTACAGATTTTTATTGACGCCTGAGGCGCACAACATAAATCCCTACTACTCACCCGAAAATTAAATGGGGTTTTGAGATAAGTGTGGAAGCAGTGAAAAAGGAACTTTTGTAGGAAAAAAGTTGGGGCTCAATGGTTTTGTTTTATCGCCAATAGACTGTCCTTTCGCTCGTCTCCCACTTGGCCATTAGTTTCATTCAGGAAAAAAATTAGGAATCCCCAAACTCAGTGGTAAGAATCACGTGATTTGTTTTACTTTTCTTCGGCTTATAACAGGTTTCTACTGGCGAACTGGCCATTATTTTTCCTCTCTTTCTCTGCTCTTTGCTGAACCAATAAAATGAATATTAAGTGACTGTTATGGCAGAGTCAGTTCTCAGCGCGTGGGTGCTGCGGTATGCAGTGGACAGTGTTTACTCGTTCTGAGATTGCTACCAAGCATTTAAGGGGGTCATATTTCTTTAGGTTATAGAGTATATGTAAATAATGTTAAGTGTCGCTTTTTATGAGGGAGGCACATATCCCAGAAGGGAAATTTGCGGTTCAACTGCCCATGGATTTCCTCAGCCAGTTCCTCTGTGAAATCTGACTTAGATCTGTTTATCATCGATTGGTACTATACTTCCTAGGAGAAGAGAAATGCGCTTTGCTTTTGGCTTGACAAGGTGTAAACTAAATACAAAAATTAGAAACAACAAGAATATGGATAAAAAAGACTGCGAGCTTTATTGGGAATGCTTCTTGTCTCTGCTTTATCAGTGGGTTATAAATGTGCTTGTTTCATGCCAGAGAGCGGGTCAGAAGTAAAAGCAGAAGAAATGGTCCACGGTGTTTCTAAATCTCGCTTTCCTTCCTGGAGCTGCTCGGTCTAACTTTCGAAATACCCGGTGCAGATATCAGGGCGGCTTCGTTAGACTCTCGTGCAGGGCTGCGGGAAGCGCCTGCTCCCTTTCTGGGTGCTTTCTTTCCTTTCGCCCTCTCTCGGCACGGGCAGCCTGTTTTGCAGACACACGCCAAGGTACGCAGCCTTCTTTCTCCACGTTCATCTTGCCCTCTGCATCTGTAAGTGCCACCATGGTTAGTGGATTTGGCGCACGCACCCCTGTCTCTTGGACGTGGTGTTCCTGTAAATGGCACAGGAAGGTGTGGTCAGGAGCACAGCAGCCCACTCTCCTCCCCTGCAGCAGAACTCCTGCTCTCTCTCCTGCTTCGCTGGAGACTCGAAACGTGGGAGCAGCTCGTTTGTTTGGTGGTTTGCATAGCAAAAGTGGAGCTCATGGAGCTTCGTTTTCAACACACATTCTTGGAATTTCACTCAGAGAGCATTTCCTACTTCTCTGTATTCATATCTCTGATCAGACTTTTTTTTCTTGTTTACTCAAAAGTTAGAAAAACATCTATAGACTCCCACGGCTTCAGGATAGTGCACATCCTGATTGTAGTGTGAAGTGATGTGCATGTCACACTTAGTGAACACATGCCCTGGGCCAGAGTGATACTCCAGCTGGTGTGGCGGCTTGCTCTTGCATCACAAAAACGGCTCATGCCGGCTCATCTGATCCCCTTGGCATCCCATATTTGGTCGCGCCTCTGCTGGGACCGGCCAGGGGAAAGTAATTCCTGGAGTAGGAGCCGAGAAACCTTCGAGCATTGCTGTATGATCCCCTTCAAAAAAAAAAAAAAAAAAAGAACACATGTGCTCCCTGTGCACTCAGGAGCAATTCCTCAGGAGCCAGCAAAGAGCGCGCACAACCCCCTGAGCGGCCACCAGGTGCTTATTCCCACCTCTCTAAAAAAAGTAAGCAAAACAAAAGATTCTCTCATTTTGAAAGAGCAAGTGTTTGCCCTGGCGGGCCAGCTTCTCAGTGTCTAGCTCTGTTACTCATTTGCGGTCTCTTCTATTATGGCTTAAAGTGTGGGATGTTTAGTGTGTCCCATTGGTCGGGGCTGGCTGGGGTTCCTGGCACTTTTTAAAATTCTTTTTATGGGCCGGAGGATAGCTCAGTATAGGGCTTTTTGCCTTTTGTACGCTGTCACCCTGCACCAAATTCCGGAATCCCCGGTATCCCAGCATGTATCCCCTTGAGCAATCCCGCCTCTCTGAAAGTAAATTTCAGGAGTGCTTGATTAGATAACCCTGAGCGCCGGCCCGCGGTGTGTGACCCTAAAAGCATGAAAAAAAAAAAAAAAAAAAAAAATAAAAATAAAAATTATACCATACTATTGGGATATACAATTATAGGTGAGATGTTCATGTTTGAATTCTTTGGGTTCACAGTAAAGCCTCCAACACACACCCGCCTCACTCCGCCCATCTCCTTATCACCAATGTCCCCGACCTCCCTCCTCCTTCCCCAGCCTTCCTCCCATGGCACTCAGGAATTACTTTTCTCCTGGCGGTACTCATGAGATCATACGGGATGTCGAGCATCGAATTCTTGTGTGTGTGTGGAGAGAGAGAGAGAGAGAGAGAGAGAGAGAGAAAGAGAGAGAGAGAGAGAGAGAGAGAGAGAGAGAGAGAGAGAGAGAGAGAGAGAGAGAGAGAGAGAGAGAGAGAGAGAGAGAGAGAGAGAGAGAGAGTAGAGAGAGAGAGTAGAGAGAGAGAGAGAGAGAGAGAGAGAGAGAGAGAAAGAGAGAGAGAGAGAGTAGACAGAGAGTAGAGAGAGAGAGAGAGAGAACGAGAGAGAACACACTCTCTCCTGAGGCAGATACAAGTGAGATGTGCATGACTATGGGAAGGGAGCTTGTTTCCCTTTCTAAGGTTTTTGATGCGCACAAGTTATAGTAAGGTATAATAGGTAAGATCACAAAGATATGAATCACTGCAGATGGTCGCATCATGCTGCATACACATAAACATATCATCATCAAAGAGCCAGCTGGTATAAAATCACATCAGGCTAACGCTAACTGTAGATTGTACATATTTCTAGAACATGATTTATTCCATTAGTTTGACAAAATGGCCCCGACTACAAAATGTAAGGTTATTATGGTGAGCGAAGTCTCATCCAGTTGCTTCTGAGGGCCCTACAGAGTGATGGCCCACCCCAAACCCACTCATTCCTGGCTTTCACGGTCGCGGAGCCAGGAGAGCTGGATGGCGTAGCTTTCTCCCCACATGTGTTCGAGTCTCTGCACGGGCCGCAGAGCCTCCCGAGGCAGTTTGTGGCAGGGCCAGGCCTCTGGGACGGCCTAGCTGGGAAGGGGGTACCATTCGCCTCCAGGAAACACCTGGTGACTTTCACTCCCAAGAGCTGCCCACTTGAAGTGAACTCGCTGCCTTGAGCTGGTCTCTGAGATGTTCCCGCGAGAAGCCTTCAGCGAGTTTTCAGGTCCTGACCACAATGGTCGTTATGGTGGCGAGAGAGTCAATCTGATGCCTCCCGAGGCCCTGCCAGAGGGTGCATGGTCCAATACCCAAACCCACCTTCCCGTAATTTTCTGCACGGTACTTCCCTCTTTCTTACACTCAAAGTGTTGGGCTCTCAGTTGTATTATGGATCCGGATATTGTAAATCATCAGCCCGGCTGTCAGCAGCGCCGCAGAGCAGGGACTCTGATGGCCTCGCCGCTCCGGCCCTGTGCATAACCCAATGTTTGATGCCTTTCAGGAGGAGCTGGAAGTATCTTAAAAGAGTTTTAAGGGGCCTGAGTTACTAAGCACCGGGTGGCAGTATTTACTGCACATGGCTGGTGTCCCATGTTGACTTTCGCATTCTATATATCCCCGAGCACCCGCCATATAAATTTATGCCAGTAAGAGCCAGGAGTGCATCCCTGAGCATTGCCGGTGTGACCCAAAACAAATGAACGAAAAAAAAAAAAAAAGAGCCTTGGCAAATGAGGTAACTCTGCAGTTTCTAAGAAAACAGTGGTGCCATGGTGTAGTGGAGGTTGGGGATTGTAGCTTCTTTCTGCCTTTAGATAGTATTTTCTGGCTGTGGCTTTAAATTCTGAATCGCCTGTGTTCTTCTTTCGGACTCCAGCCTTGAATGGACAAGTGTCCCCTTCACCCCATAGGGTGGGGAAGCTAATGCCACCAGTGATGTTAGGTGAGCGACCTGGTTTTTATTTTGCTCGCGCATGTTAAAAACAAAACTCTCCAGGGCTTGGTTCCTGGCTCTGTGCCTAGGGCGTCCTGGCCGCGTTGAAAAACCTGCATAGATGCTGTGGACTGGCCGGTGTTGATCATTTTCGTGCAGGGCAAGCACCAACCCCGAAATTACTCTCTGATTTCCATGTTCCATGTAGATTGCCACATCGATAAAGCTCTGCTATCCAAAGTGATTAGCTACCCATGACTGAGTCCGTAAAGGCAGGGTTGATCTTGAGAATTGGGATTCACTGGATTGCATTCTCTTTGCCTCAAATTCTTCAAGCAACCATTTTACGCTAGCTTATTTAGATTTTTCAGTAGAACAGCGCACTGGTTAAATTCCTGTCTACGTTAGTTCTGCTATGCCAAGCAGCTACCTGAACTTGCAGGTCTTCTCTTTGCTTCTTTTTCAGGTCACCCAACAGGCCAAGTTACTCTCCTGCCTGCACCTAGAATTACCCTGGCTTTTACCAGGGTGGAATCATATAAATGCGCCGTGAGGATTGAACTGGGTCAGCTACAAAAGTTTTAACACTGTTCTTTTTGTTTTTTTTAATTTTTTATTTTACAATTACAAAGATATGCATGACTAAAAGGTTCATATTTGGTTTGAACATGGTATGTTCCAAAGCACCATCCCGCCACCAAAGCTCATCTCTGACCACTCACCGCCCCTGGGTTCCTCCCCTCCCCAGCCCTCCTCCATGGCAGGTTCTTTATTTCCTTCCATTTCTTCTCTCTTTCTTTCCTTTCTTTCCCTCCAGACTGGCGTGGAGGATTGACAGAACACATTAAAGGGTTGTCATGTGTATTCCTTGCCTGTATTTAATGCTCCAGTTCTAGGTTGGCATTAGTACCCTGACAATTGTTAGCACACTGTTCCATTTTCTGTCTTACTCTAGCTCTGACTCCCACACGTTTGTGATAATTCCCATCTAACCCTTACCCACTGTCTCATCAAGCCCCACCATAAGGCTTAAGTAGACCACTCATATGTTTCTATAAAAATTCAGGCCTCTTTCCTGCCTGGATTCTAAGGGTAGAAAGGAGTGTCTTTGGTCTCAGTTCTTATTTATTCCATCCAGTCTTATCTCCCTTCTTTATAGCACTTAAACCTGTGCAGTTTGTGTCTATTTATTTTCGTTTCCTACGCAAGGATTTGGTTCTTTCATTCACTGCCGCTTTCCCTCAGCTAGGGTGGCACATACGGCCCAGAATATTTGCAGATGCAAATATGAGTACTGTGTTTACGAATAAATACATTTGTTTGTTTGTTTTTAATACACCCCATGTAAGCTCAGGGATCACCCTGGTAGTGCTTGGGGACCATACATGTGGTACCAGTGATTGAACAGGCTCGCTGCATGCAAAGCAAGTGCTCGGCTTCGTACCGCACCCAGCCCCCAGGAATAAGTGCTTTCAGGTACTCTGGTAGGTGCTGGACATTTTAAATCTAAAGTAACGCAAACATGTGGGAGCACTGCAAACTCTGAATTCTGGAGCTGAGTGAAATGGTTTGTTTAATATATTTTATAAATTGCTGTTTTATCATCAAACAATATATTTTATTAGAAGATGAAGAAGATGACTTTATATGTAAGAAAGCATTTCTCAAAGCAAAGGAGAAACTGAGGGTCTACAGTCAGTTATCTCTGAGTTGCCAGTATGAAAAGGGTGGAAGACAATACTAGAAGGTCAAGAATAAATCCTTGTCACCAAAACTTCTACCCCCACCTCACAAAGTGCTGGACTATTTTAAACTGAAGTATTCAATCCATCAAATAAGAAGATGGTGGCAAGCAAAAGAAAGGAGGTGAGGTTTGAGTGACCCCAGGAGCGTCGGAACAGATGGCCATTACAAATAGGCCAGCATATGGGCATAAGTTTGGGCTTTAGCCACTTAGCAGTACTCTGTATCTACCTCCATCATGGCAGTACAGGTGGGTGTGGGACCATACATCAGGGTGTATCAACTGTTCTCCACCTGCAAAGCACATGTGCAATCTGAGCCCTCTGCACACTTCCTGGCCCCATGCAAGCCAAAATATTTTTTTTAGTCTCTCTTACCTTCTATTTTTTTTTATTAGGAAAAAGGTTTTATTAAAATAACTTGTGGGGAGGTTGCTTTGCTGGAATAAACAACATTTACATGATCAACAATATTTTAAGTATTAAAAAGGGATAAAACTCTCATGTAAAATTTCTTCCTCTCTCTTTCTCTCTCTCTCTCTCAGACAATACTTGTATTACTTATCCTCCCTGTTCATCAATCCCACGGATAGGGTGCCAGTAACATCTCCATTTGTCCCCGTCACATGCGCTAGTGCGCAGCCCAGGTGGCACCTTCGCCCAGGAACATGCGCAAAAGTCCTCAAACCATTTGTTCAGATCAAGTGTGGAATGAGGTCTGTTACTGCTTCTACTGCTTTTTGGCATATCAGCACGGCTTGCTGGTAAAGGCTTGCAGGTTCTGCCATGTAGTTGGATGCTCAGTAGTAGTTAGGCTCTTCAGGATCTGAGTTTACTGATAGAACTGCTCCACACTCGAGGTTCATCAGTGGGGTTGGGTCTGAAGATTTTATAGATGAAATCAGGTTGTCCTCTGATTATAGATCTAAAATATCTAGAATAAGTTAAAATTCTACCACTGAAATAATGAGCTTGTGTTTTGCTTCCTGACCCCAGCAGACAATGCACTCTCAAGCAAGATCAGAAATACATAATCTCAGGTCGAGCCTCTCTGTATTCTACTCTTGTTAGTTTTGTTCTTTGGGGTCACATTCAGTGAAGGTTTTCTCAGAGATCACTCCCGCCCTGCACCCGTGATCAATTCCTGGCATTGCTTTAGAACAACAGCAGATGCCGTGTGGGACACCCAAGCTCAGCCACATAAGGCAAGTAAGTTTGTAATTCCGCTGTATTATCACTTTTAGCCCCAATACTTTGACGCTCTGCATCTTGGCTGATATTAGTTTTCCTTTTCTGAACATTGAGGAAACACAAAATGGAGATAGATTATACTGATCATAGTTTATTGATTGTTAAAGGCTGACAAATGGTGGTTGAGGTGTTATTTTCATCACTGTCTCTTTGACAGTGTAATCATCACAGTGTTCTGATCAAAATTTCAAGGCAAGACATTCGTCTCTAGGTTTATTCCTGTTTCTACAATTTTCCTTGAATATTCTCCAGCGCGCAGTACTTGCAGAGTCACGTTCACTAGTATGTGTGTAATGCGTTTTAGGGAAATTGGATGTGTCTGGTGGAAAATGGCCACCATGTGGTGGTTTCCTAGTATTCTTCTGAACTGGATTTATCTGGTATATATATAATCAACTACAGTCAAGAAAAAGTTTTTACGGAATAGGAGGACAGTACCAGGCAGTGGTGGCTTTATTATGCGTGTGACCTACCTGGGTTCCATCCCCGGCATCCTATATCATCCCCCCGAGTACCACCAGAGTAATTCTGAATGCAGAGCCAGGAGTAACCTCTGAGCATTGCAGGGTGTACTCCAAAAATAGGGGAAAACGTCTTTTAACCTAAGTTTATATGTCTTGCTTGTTTTGCGGTAAATATTGTTCCTCTCGTATTGGAGCGCTTATGATTCCAGCTCTGAATCGACGATAAATGATTGCAAAGCAGTTACAGCTTGGACGCAAGATGCAGAGGTACTGAAGTATTTCCTGACGCTCAGCTTCTAGGAAAACTTGCTAAGGGGTTTTTTCAGGCGCAGTGACAAGGTAAGATTGTTCTAGTCCAGTTGGGATCAAAATCTTAAATGCAAAAATCTAACGTGACTTGATTTTTTCACAAGTAGACAACTCCAACGCGGAAAGTCTAAAACAATGTAAAAGATAAATGTTGAAAAGAGTGGGGAATAATTACGATCTCTAGGTTTCTTTTTAACGAAGTTTCCTGTAAAGCAAAATGATTTAATTTGGGCCTGTCTTTTCATTATGGGAAATTTCATATACTCCTTGGATTTAATTAGTGTGTGTTTATACTGATGACTTCTAACTATCTCCCAGTCCATAGTGGCCTTTGGTGATCAGTCAAACCTGTTACTCACTTGATACTTATTGAGCAGGTATTTACGCGTAAAGCACAGCTTAGGTAGTGTCAGGATCCCAAATTGTAGTCATTCCATCTTGTGGTGGTGGTTAGGCTGATCGGCAGGCCAGCTGGGACCTGGCAGACTTTGGCAGTGGTGTGATATGGAAGGATAAAGTGAGTGAAACACCAAAATCAGCCAAAAAGTACCTCCGTAGGGATTTTGGCAAAGGAATGCCATATTGTAAGGAAGAAAATGAGCTGGTGAATCCCTGCTATAGGGAAGAGAAGAGCAAAGCTAGATTTCCATGATCAGGAGAGTGAGAGATTTGACAAAGGCAAAAACGAAGGCCTGGGAGATGGTCATAATCTGTATAAATAGCCTGCTGCTTATCGTCATATCCACCGAATAGTGAGGTGAAGGTGGAAAGAAGACATACATATATTTGAGCAATGTATATATATTAAAAGATGTATATGTATATTTTGTTTGTTAAATGACTACACCTGAAGATGTACGCTAGGTGGTCATCTTCTGTGAATTCCTCGAGGAATTACTCCTTTTGGTGCTTGGGAACTAGCGGCTGGGATGCTGGGGATCAAACCTGGTCAGGCACATGCGCAACGCCTCCACTGGACTTCATCGCTTCTGGCCCCAGACTCAGTACTTTTCTTTACAAAGTAATTCTACACACCTAAAGACATCTCAAATTCTTTCGTTGCCGGCTTCCAGAGGACTATATTTAGTGTGTTGGTTGCTTCAGACTGTATGTTCATGATACAGTTTTTCGTGACTGGGAACACTGTTCCACAGCTTGAGAGCTCTCGTAGCCTGAGCCGCCAGCTGGAGGGTGGTGCGCCTGTCTCGCGTGTAGGCGGCTGTGATTACTCTTCCTTATCCTCTTCAGTAAAAGTTTGGGAGCCCATGTAGATGCAAGGCCAAAGGAGAGAGCTCAGTGCCACGGGTGTGTTTGACTCCGATCCTTGCAACTGGTCCTCCTCCTCCTCGCCATGAGTTTTCAATGTTAGGTGCGGCCTGAGTTGGCTCTAATACCGGTGCGATGTTCTTCCCCCAAAAATAAATATATGCTCAGCGTTTATCAGTGGTGCAAACTGCCGCCTGAAGCCAGACCTGTTCTGAAGCTCCACTTGGCTCCGTGAATAAGCTGCGAGACATTGGATCGTTAGTATAACATTTTTTTACTTAATTCTGGAGTTTCAGAAGCGTCCTTCTAAATATCATAAATCAGACACTTTAAGGCTTGCTTCGGCAAAACGCACAGAAAAGGAATCACTGTGTCAATACGCGTAGCACTGGAGCGGCAGCTGCACGAGGATGAGGATATTTGCTCCGGATTAGCCATGTTGGATGAAGGCCCATGAACAAGAAGGTGAGAGGGATGCGGTTATCCGCACTGAGTCTTCCTGACTCGTTCCCTGGCCATTCTGGTTCTCTCTATCTGGGGCCCTCGGCCTCTGCTATCACCTTGAGCAACTTTTATTCTTGCATGGCTGGGCTCATTTACAGCCAGGAGTCAAATGGGGCCGCTTGTCGCGGTTCACGCTTGCCCCTGGTGGCTGCCACCTGCCGCTTAAAAAAAGGTACAGGGATGTGGGAGGAGGGCTCAGGCAGCAATCTTCATTGGCCTGGTCCCTGCACCCTGGCCGCGCCAATCAAAGCGCCTGGCTTAATCCACAACTTTAGGAAGCTGCGCTTTCTCTACTTTGTTTCTTAATTATGTGTTCGAGTTTCTGGAGTAGTTCTTGGGAGAAACTTCTTTTCTAAAAGAAGGTTGCTGTGCAAGCTTCGAATTGTGAAACAGTTTCTTTCCTTCCCACAAGAAACTGGAATTACAAACCCTTTTCCTCTCTGTTCTCTGTCACTGCAGAGGGTTCTTTTGTAATCTGGTCAGAAACAGCACTTATGGGGCCAGAGCGAGCGCCCAGCTGGTAAAGGGCGTTTCAGCCCACGCCGCCTGGCCCATTACTGCCTCGGTCCGGTCCCCATATATTCCAGTATCCCTCCTAGTATTTTACCTTTCGAGTGAGTACTAGATAAAGCAGAGCCAGGAGAAATTTCGAGCAATGTACGGCGCCGATTCCAAAGGAAAAAAAAGAAAAGAAAAGAAACAAAGCACTTCTATGAATATTCCTGTGGTATGTAAGTTGAATGGTCACTTTATTTTTTATTTTTCTTTTTCTTAAATGGACACCTCGGCAATGCTCAGGTTACCCCTGGCCTGCATTCAGAAATCTCATTCTCCCACATGCCTTCGTGGTCCATATAGGACGTTTCGCAGCTTCAACTGAACCAGGGGCTGTTGCTCAGCCGGTCACGTTGACGCAAGCTGCTAACGCGCCACCATGACCCACACGCTCAGCCCTTGAATGGTCACTTTTAATATTAATCGTTGTCTTTTTGTATTGCAATTTGTTCAGTTTAACTGATTTTAAAATCTTTATTGCGCATTCTCTAATACCGATGCATGTTTGGGAGATCTTTTGTAAAAATACTGTGTGGACGTGGAAGTGTTTACGCAGTGGTGCCGACTCGTGTATGTAAAAGTGGCTGCTTTTGTGTGTGTTGCCGGGATCAAATCTAGAACTCATAGATGTGTGCAGAGCTCTGCTCTGTTAGCCGCTATGCACCCTCCATGGTTATTATTTACTACTCTTTTCTTTAATTTCTAATCTCTCCTAAAGTGATTTGCTGAATCATGCTCTTAATATATTTGTTACCCATCATAGTGATCTGCCTTTAAAAAGATCTTAGAGTAAGTCAGGTTTAAGACAGTAAGGCATTGCAGTTTTTGTCCTTCTGAAAAGTTCCCATCATCCAAAGGCATGAGGCTGATAAATTGTCTTGAAAAATATCAAAAGTTGTTTTATTCCACCTCCCAGAGTGAAATCAAAACAAGCAGAGGTGCTTAAGTAGAAAAGAATGACAAAGAAGTTCCTTCCTCTAGAGAAAAGTGCCGAGCCACTGTGCTTCGTTTGCGGGAGCTTTTGGCTACTCCACTTTTGACCTTTTCTTTGGCTTTAGATTTTATTTCTTTTTTAAACATATATCATAACAACAGCTAAGAATTCGAGATAAGAGGGGTTGCTTGGAGTGACAACATTATGGGTAGGGCGTTTGTCTTGCACACAATTAAAACAGTCTTCAATCCCCATCCATATGGTCCTACTGAAAAACATCTCCAGGAGTAATTCCTGAGTGCAGAAAAGCAGAGCAACCTCCCCAAAAAAAAAAAAAAAACAAGAGAGAGAGAGAGAGAAAGAGAAGCAAACAAGTTTCCATGTCTGGAGTCATAGTACAGTGAAGACTGAAAGAATTATTTCTTTGTTTTGCAAGCCCTGCCTATCAGCGCTCAAGGATTACTTGTGGTTGGGCCCATACGTGGTCCTAGGTTGGCCTTGTGCAAGGCGTTTTCTACCCACGTACTAGGTCTGCCTCTGCAGATTATTTGTTTGTTTGTTTTTGCTTCTTTGCAATGCTCAGGCTTCCATTTCTTTCTTCATAAAGCAAATATAATACATTTAGGGATGCCTTATTTTCCCAGAAATTTTGTGAAGAAAATAATCTTCTTGCTGGCCTAAGTTAGTTTTTACCGTGACTTAATCTTAAAGTTAAAAACTAGTATTAATGAATTAAATGAAAACTTTAGTTTTAACAATGTATTTTCTGTCTACAGAGTTTCTGCCATTTCATTTCATTTGACACTTTCCAAAATTTGCTTAGTTCGAAAGATCCAGAAGAGAGAGAATCATTTTCTAGTCTTCTTCCAAGCCAATTTAAGTCAAGCAGGAAAAACATAAATCTCTACAAAGGTAAACATTAGCAAAATTAAGCTGTAACATTTATCTTACTGGAAGACAATTCATGATAAACTTGTTTTGTGTTGGCTGACTTGAAAACGGATCTGTTGTGTCAGGGCAGGCATTGCTTTGAATGCTCTTTTGAGCAGTTCAGGTTAGATATATTCTGAAGTGTGCAGGGCATGCATCTGCTTTGTGAGACCGAGATGTGTTACAGTCCTTGGCTGTTTGAAAAACTGACTCCAGACTTCGCCTTTATGGAGTCCTGAAGGTCCTGGGTGCTCAAGCTCGCAGAGCTTTGAATCTGATAGAGTCTTAGTTCTGCAGCTGGCAGCTTATCCGACAATCCCCTCCTGATGATATTTGCGTCTTTCTTTGAGCTACTTCAGTGGTCTTTCACCCAGAGAAGTTGGTGCATTACACTGAGAAAGCACTCAGGCATGTGGCTCACACTGTTTGAGGGTCATCCCCAAAGCTCAGGATGCCTGATGATGCCAGAGAGCAAACTCCAGCTTCACAAGTAAATTCGTGTGCAGCCCTTTGAGCTATCTTCTTCAGGCCCCAAAATTATTATTAAAAGAGAGATCTCAAATAGGGCGAGGCAGCGGTAGGGCATTTCGCTTTTAACGTGGGCTACAACCCGGTTTTGATCCTGGCAATCCCATGTATGTCTCATTTCTAGCAACCCGCTGGCGTAATTCTCGGAGCGCAGAGCCAGGAGTAAACTTCTGATCATTGCTCGCGGGACTCAAAAAAGCAAAAAAAAAAAAAAAAAAAAAAAAAACTAAAATAAAAGGTAGTGGATCTGCTGGACAGAGTCTCAGAAGGCTGGAGTTATACCATGCTTCAGCATACGCAGCCTGGATATCGCTACTGGCCACCTGGGAGCAATACTCAAGGTAGTCCCAGGCTTCCAGCAATTCCGCCTTCGAGAGATATCACGGTACTTAAAGGCGCTTTTGTCTTGGTACGCGCAGGCTATTCCAGATTCTGTCCTCGGCATCCTTACGCAGGTTCCCCCGACACCGCCAGGGAGCGATTCCTGAGTGTAGAGCCAGGAGTAACCCTGAGCATAGCCGGGTGGGGTGGCCAGAAAACAAAAAAAAATGTGTAACATCATCTCTTAATTTGAACTAGTAAAATGGAGAAATAATATGTTACTTATTCTTTAAAAATAAATGTCGGGCCGAGCTGCAGTCCAGCTGGTACGGCGCTTGCCTTGCACGCCGGCCACTTCAAAGGGCGCCGGCCCAGGTTCGATCCCTGGTAATCCTATATTATGGTCCTCTGAGCACTACTCAGGAGTGACTCCCGGAGGCAGAGCCAGGAGCAGTAACCCTGAGCATCGTACGCAAGTGGTGCACCCAAGTAAAAGCAAAAAAATAAAATTTGAAAAAATAAAAGTATTTTGTAAACTGAATGTAAAATGATTGTCATTGTAATGTTAGGCTGCAGCATGCCATAGCTCAGTATGAACATTATCAAACTGTGATACTATGTCATTTTTCTCTGAAACATTGGTCGGCTCATCTTTTCTTCTTTCTAGTCAAAGCAAGGCTGCTTTTCAGATGGGGGAAGTCCTATAGTCCCAAGCAGCTAAATTAAATGTGAAAGTCCACAAGAGCCTTTGCAAAGCAATATTCCGGTTATTAGCTCACAAAATAGGGAGAGCCATCTTTCCAAATATCAGTTCCAAGCTGACCCTTTGGAAAAAAAGAGCATATTTATAAAGAAACAGCACCTTGGCCTCTCCAAAGAAAAAGAGAAATTGTTAATGAATTGAAAGGAGAGACAAAGAACTCCTAAGAAAACCAAAGGTTCTCCAGCTAAAAGAGGAAGTAGACATTCTCCTAAAGCTTGCTACATTATATTGGAGCTGTGTCTTGGTCTTGGTTTGATTGTGTTTCCTGCTTACTGCTGCCTTTATGTATCATTACCGATTTAGACATTCTTACAGAGTGTAGGTTGGCTAATACATAGCTACGTTAGTCAGACTGATCATTTATTGAGTGGTGTCTTGCAGTCTCTGGCAAGAAGTCAGCTAAGTACTTAAAATTTTCAGGTGAGGAAACAAGAGCACAAGAGAGTTTTAACTTCTCTAACATTATGGGAGCTACTGGGGTATCCGCCTCAGCTCTTTGAACCTCCGTGGTCCGCTGAGGTTCCCCAGAAACGCCATATAAACCAGTGATTTCCAATATGGACTCTGTAACCCACCTCAACCACAGCTTCAAAAGCACTGAGCACATGGGTTCTTGGTCCAAAGCTCATTTCTTCTCTCCTCTTGACGCCTCTTATTTGCAAATTAGGCGTAAGTGACCTGAGTTAGCTGGCAATATGTCTTAGCAAGAGTGCTCCGGCGCATGAAAGCGGCGTAGAAAAATTTAATGATGGTTGTTTTTTGCTTATGCCTCACACTCGGCCATGCTCAGGGGTTTCCTCTCCTGGCTCTGCACTCAGGAATCACTCCCTGGCTGTGCTCGTGTGGGAATTCATAGAGCTGATGCCGGATCGAATAGCTTCCAGGCTGGCTTCTGCCATTACGTGTTATCAATGCCCTACCTGCTGGATTATCGCCCGCCCCGGTATAAATTTGTATTAAATACTTTTCTCCTTGTTGCCTTGGGACAACCTTTGCAAGCCGCTGCTCTTGGTCTATTCTACTCAGTGCTGGGGCTGAGTTACTTTGCAGCAAAAAGTTTCTGTGACCACAATAGGTGCCAGGAGCAGGCTCCTGCTCCGGCACGCCAGCCGCCGGTAAGCTTCTATCCGGTGGCACCTCCTCATTCTTGTACATTCCTTTTGCTTTGAATAATAGGTTGGTAATTACTAAAAAATTATTTATTTTACTTTTGAGACGGGTTTTGAAAGTTTTCTTTGAGTTTTTTGTGCACAATTTTAAAAAGCAATGGCCCTTAGAATATTTTTTTTTTTAGTGTTTACACTCCACCTTAGATCTCATAAGGGAGAAATCAGTTCCTGGTCTTCTTAGGCATAGAACTAAAATGCGATTCATTGTTCATTTTTTAACTGCTCATTGCCATTATTTTTAGTGCAGGACTAAGTGAAATGGTAATGATCTTAGATGCTTTTTGCTTAAGTGGTCAAGTGTTTCATCCATAATAAATACGCCTATGTAACAATTAACTTTTTGTCTCAGATTTTTCTTCTTCTTCTCTCCAAATACCTATCTTGTAGATGAATGTTTTGTTCTCAGGCAGACCGCTCTAAACATTGTTCCTTTACAGAGAGGCGCTCTTGTCTCATCAAAGGAAAAGGAATCTTAAAGTGATTCTTCTCACTCTTCAGTATTTCCCATGTTGGAGCAATAAATGACCCAGAAAACTTAAGCAGCTTTTAGTAAATACTTCCAATATATTTCAATACATTTAATTCCATCCTGCTTCTGTAGGCGTGTAGTTCCTCTACCACCCAGTTCATACCGCCAGTTATTAATCTCTTCCTATCAGCATTCTCTTCGCGAGACTGAGTTTCCTTGTTTTGAACCCAGCCCTCTGAAGTTTTTTGCCGGTTGCCTGCTTTTTGAGAGAGTAATACGCACCCTCTGACAGCAGTATTTTAATAAGCTTCTCTAGTTATGTTAAAGCACCCAACCTTCGGGGCCAACCTAGTTGAAAAGGCAGGGTAGCTGTAGGACCGAGGGAGGTTGCACAACCAAGAGAAAGCCTGACCAAAGTTGCCTCTTCTAAGTTGGCAAGTGACCTATTCATGTGAAGTGACAGCTTGTCCATCAAAGCTATTGGAAGGCGTGGTCATATGCAAGTGTTTCCCGGTATTCCACTAGCTCAGCTTGTATCCCAGGCACCATATGGAGTTCCTTGAGCACCGCCAGGCCCGCCTCGTGGAGCATATTAGAGCCAGGAATAGCTCTTTGAGCTAACTGGTGGAAGCGTGACCTGCAACCCCACCTGACCCTAAAAAGGTATTTCAGAAAAATGGCTTACGCGCATTAAAACAATGTCAAATAGGAAGTGGGGAGGAGACAGACTCCTGAAAGCTCTTATCGGAGTTATTCAGAATGGCTTCCCTTCACTGCACAAGTTTCTGCCACGCCCCATCATTTCCTTTCGGAAGAAACTTGGAACTTTGATGGTTATAGAACTTCTTAAACCATTACCCAATGATTTCCGTGAGAGACGCCA
>JAJIBD010033217.1:0-69735 GCA_021461705.1 Cryptotis parvus | reverse complement strand
AAAAAAAAAGTTAAGACTGGCATTAAGAAAACTTATTCTCATATATAATTTGTAATTGAAAGAGTCTGTTTTTTTTAAATCCATTTATTTAAAAAATGTTTGGTATAATGTGATTTCATATCTTCTCTGCGTTCGATAGAATTTTTCTTTCTTTCCGGTCCACTCCCTTCCTGGTCACCGTTTCTTTGGTGAGAGCCCTGGGGCATGAAGGAAGGAGAGTAATATGGGTTCATTAGGGAAATGACTTAGCTTCAAAGAACCTTTCCAAATTTGCTGTGGCCCATGATCTGTACCCTGGATAGAGGTGTTTGATGGCAGTATAGAGGTCCCTGAAATTGTTTTGTTTTGTTGGGCCAGAACAGACCATTGTGCTCAGGGTTTGCTCCTGGCCTTCACTCAGGAATTACTCCTGGCAGTGCTCGGGGACCATATGGGATGCTGGGGATCGAACCCAGGTCTCCTTGCTCAAAGCAAGCACCCTACCCTCTGTGCTATCTCTCCAGCTCAAGGGTTATTGAAAGTTATCCACAGTCACATAAACTAAAACATCTTTGTAAGTGTTCTGATATTTCTGTTAATTTATTTTAACTTATTTTAACTAACTGGTTTTTAAGAGTAACTTTATTTTAATTCATTTTTTTTTCATTGAGGTATCACAGTTTGCAGTAATATTAATATATATATTTTGCTTTTTCGGTCACACCCGGCAATGCTCAGGGGTTTCTCCTGGCTCTGCACTCAGGAATTACTCCTGGCGGTGCTCGGGGACCATATGGGATGCTGGGGATCGAACCCAGGTCTCCTTGCTCAAAGCAAGCACCCTACCCTCTGTGCTATCTCTCCAGCTCAAGGGTTATTGAAAGTTATCCACAGTCACATAAACTAAAACATCTTTGTAAGTGTTCTGATATTTCTGTTAATTTATTTTAACTTATTTTAACTAACTGGTTTTTAAGAGTAACTTTATTTTAATTCATTTTTTTTTCATTGAGGTATCACAGTTTGCAGTAATATTAATATATATATTTTGCTTTTTCGGTCACACCCGGCAATGCTCAGGGGTTTCTCCTGGCTCTGCACTCAGGAATTACTCCTGGCGGTGCTCGGGGGACCATATGGGATGCCGGGTTCGAACCCGGGCCGGCATGGGACGGCCGCGTGCAAGGCAAACGCCCTACCATCCGGGCTATCGCTCCGGCCCCAGTAATATTAATATTTTATATTCACAATGTTAATGTATCACACTCACTTGCATAGTGTCAATATCCCTTCACCATTATTTTAGCTTATTTTCATTTGCTGAGGCCTGTTTTTTAAAAATTTTTATTATACCATGCGAGATACACAATGAAAAGGATGTTCATAATTGGGTCATTCCATACAGTGTTCCAGAACCCATCCCTCCACCAGAACCTAATTCCCACCACACACTAACTGGTTCTTGAGTTTCATTTTAGTAGTAACTCCTTTTTGTTTGTTTTTGGGCCACACCTAGCGGTGCTCAGGTATTACTCCTGGTAGTGATCAGGGACCACATGGGTGCCTGGGAATTAAACCTGGGTCAGCTGAGCTGCAGGGAAGACAGTACCCTACCTGCTCTAGTATTTCAGGAGACCTGAAACAAAATTTAAGTGGTATATGGAAAGGGGGACTGGAGAAGGAGACAGTGACTAGTGAAGCAGGGAATGTCTGCATTGCTCAGAGGTGATGGAGCATCTTTGAAAATTTGCAGACTGTAGTTTGACCTTGTGATACATTGCTGGCAAGTACTATCACTGGCGTACATTCCGGAAGGCCATAGACATAATGTTATTAAATACTAACAAAATCATACAGGCGATCCTGCTTGCCTTTGCTGTTAGAGCCCGCATCGTTACCTCCTCTTAGGCGCAGGGGATGGAATGTGAAGGCAGTGCGAAATCTGCTGAGCCGCTCTCTCTTTTTTGGTTTTGTTTTTGGGCCACACCCATGTGTAGTTCACTGAACCATGAGCTCTCTCCTCTGCCCCCACCCACTCCTGTAGCTGCTTCTCCAGACCATCAAGCTCCTCTTCCCGGTGCCCTTTCCTCCTTCTGTGAGATGAAGGAAGGAGAGTGAGTAACCCGGTTTCCCCTGCTGACCGGAAGTGGGATGCTCTCCTTTGGTATGGTTTGCCGGGTTGTTTGGGGTCTGAGTGCTAGAATGTTTTCCATGTGCATGAATGATAATAGTGCTCAACTGTAGAGAGGGAAGTAACCTGTACAGTGTTCCGCTTTCCCTCCTGTGTCAGGCCGTCTTACTGTAGCTGGTGAAACCAGAATGATTTTCCACGGAATGGGTTCCTGACTGGTGGGCTTGGCAGCGCCATGGTGGGTAACACAGGACTCGCCAGTACTTTTTCCTCTTGTGATCACTCATGTCTCAGTAGACCTCACAGGTTATCAGCATTTTATTTGTAAGCTGTAGCTGGCTCCATTATGAATCTAAGGATTTATTGGTAAATGAATCATCTGTATCTTTAGTTCCTTGTAATTTTATACTGAAGCAACTAGGATGTCTGATATACCCCAGAACCATAGACAAAATGGGTATATTTTCATTCACCTTTCACTTACAGATTTTTTTTTTGAGGGGTCACACCTGGTGATGCTCAGGGGTTACTCCTGGCTCTTCGCTCAGGAATTACTCCTGGCAGTGCTCGGGGACCATATGGGATGCTGGGGTTCGAGCCCGGTCGGCTGCATGCAAGGCAAACGCCCTACCCGCTGTGCTATCGCTCCGCCCCCACTTACAGATTTTTATTGAAGGTTTGGTGTGTGCATAAACATGTCTCTACTACTGAGCCCAAAATTAAAATGTGGGGTTTTGACATAAGGAAGCAGTGAAAAGGAACTTTGTAGGAAAAAAAAAGCTAAATAATGGTTTTCTTGTTTTGCCTAAATAGACTGTCCTTTCGTTCGCTCTAACTTGGCCATTAGTTTCATTCAGGGAAAAATTAGAATCCTAAACTCTCAGTGGTAAGAATCACGGATTTGTTTTATTTCTTTTCTGGCTTATAAATAGGTTTTTCATTAAGGACCCACATATTTTTCCTTTCTCGTTTCTTTGCTGTCCTAATAAATGAATATTATGACTCTGGATGGCAGAGTCAGCTCTCTCAAGCGGGGTGCTGCGGTATGTAGGACAGTGTTACTTCGCTCTGAGATTGCTACCACATTTAAGGTTATATTTTAGGTTATAGAGTATATAAATAATGTTAAGTGTCGTTTTTATGAGGAGGCACATATCCCAGAAGGGAAATTTGCGGGTTCAATTGCCCATGATTTTCAGCTAGTTCTCAGAAATCTGACTTAGATCTGTTTATCATTATTGTATTATGCATTTCCAGGGAGAAGAGAACAGGTTTTGCCTTTGGCTTCTGACAAGGTGGAAACTAACATAAAAATTAGGAAACAAGAATGGATGTAAAAGACTGGTAGCTTTATTGGGAATGCTTCGTCTCTGCCGGCTGTGTGGGTTGTAAATGTTTGCTCTACGTGAGGAGGGTCACAGCAGAAGAGCCGGCCACGGTGTTCTAATCCTGCTTTCCTTCTCTGGAGCTGTCGGTCTAACCTTTGAAATACCCGGGTGCATGGGCTCAGGGCGGCTGTTAGGACTCTCGGTGCAGGGCTGCGGAAGCGCTGCTCCCTTCGGGTGCTCGGTCTCCCCGGGCACGGTGGCAGCCTGTTTGCAGACACGCTGCGCCGCAGCCTTTTTCTCCACGTTCATCAAGCCCTCTCTGCATCTGTAAGTGCCACCATGGTTAGGATTGGCACGAATTTAGTTTGGTCGTGGTGTTCCTGTAACAGAGTACAGGAAGTGTGCCGTGGAGCACAGCAGCCCACCTCCTCCTGCAGAACTCTGTTTCTCCTGCTTTGCGCAGACTGAATGTGGAGAGCTGTTTGCTTGGTGGTTTGCAGAGAAAGTGGAGCTTATGGAGCTTGGGTTACCACACATTCTTGGAATTTCACTCAGAGAGCATTTCCTTATTTCTGTATCTCATATCTCTGATCAATTTTTTTTTCTGTTTACTCAAAAGTTATGAAAACATTCATAGACTTACGTGGGCTTAGGTATAGTGTACATTCTGATTGTAGTGTGAAGATGCGGTCACACTTAAGAACACATGCCCTGGGCCAGAGTGATAGCCCAGCGGGTAGGGCGTTTGCCTTGCACGCGGCCGGCCCGTGCCGGCCTGGGTTCGATCCCTGGCATCCCATATGGTCGCCCGAGCACCGCCAGGAGTAATTCCTGAGTGCAGAGCCAGGGAGAAACCCCCTGAGCATTGCTGGGTGTGACCCCCAAAAAAAAAAAAAAAAAGAACACATGCCCTGTGCACTGCCAGGAGTAATTCCTGAGCAAAGAGCAGGGAATAACCCCTGAGCGTCACCAGGTGTGACCCCCCACCCCCAAAAAAAAAGCAAAAAACAAAAAGATTCTATTTGAAAGAGAAAAGTTTGCCCTGTAAAGCCAGCCAGTGGCATAGCTCTGGGACCTATTTCAGGGTCTTTCTATTATGGCTTAAAGGGGGATGTTTAGGTGTGTCCTATTGGTTTGGGTTGGCTGGGGTCTCCTGGCACTTTTTAAAAAATTTTTTTAAGGGGCCGGAGTGATAGCCCAGCAGGTAGGGCGTTGCCTTGTGCGGCCGGCCTGTGCCGGCCTGGGTTCGATCCCGGCATCCCATATGGTCCCCTGAGCACCGCCTGGAGTAATTCCTGAGTGCAGAGCCAGGAGTAACCCCTGAGCGTCGCCGGGTGTGACCCAAAAAGCAAAAAAAAAAAAAAAAAAAAATAAAAAATTATACCACTATTAGATATACAATTACAAGATGTTCATGTTTGAATTTTTTGGGTCTACAGTGTTCCAACACATCTCTCCACCCCTGCCCATCTCCCATCACCAATGTCCCACCTCCCTCCTCCTTCCCCCAGCCTTCCTCCATGGCACTCAGGAATTACTCCTGGCGGTACTCATGAGATCATACGGGATGTCGAGCATCGAAATTTGTGTGTGTGTGTGAGAGAGAGAGAGAGAGAGAGAGAGAGAGAGAGAGAGAGAGAGAGAGAGAGAGAGAGAGAGAGAGAGAGAGAGAGAGAGAGAGAGAGAGAGAGAGAGAGAGAGAGAGAGAGAGAGAGAGAGAGAGAGAGAGAGAGAGAGAGAGAGAGAGAGAGAGAGAGAGAGAGAGAGAGAGAGAGAGAGAGAGAGAGAGAGAGAGAGAGAGAGAACACAGCCTCTCCTGAGGCAGAGACAAGTGTGATGCGTGACCAAGGGGAAGGAGCTTGCTTCCTTTTCTTACACTTGTAGATTGTAATATATTCTAGAACATGATTGGTTCCACTAGTTTGATGTACCGGGTCCGGACTACAAAAATGGCAGCTATTATGGTGAGCGAGTCTCATCCAGTTGCTTCTGAGGCCCTACAGAGGTGATGGGCCCACTCCCAAAACCCATCTTGCCTCCTGGGAGCCTCATGGTCAGATGAGCTAGGGGAGAGCTGGATGGCAGCTCTCCCCCATGTGTCTGAGTCTCTGCATCATGGCCGAGAGCCCTGAGGCAGTTTGTGGGCAGGGCCATAGGCCTCTGGGACGGGTCAGAGAAGGGAAGGGGTACTCCAGCTCCGTCTCCAGGAACACCTGGTGACTTCCACCTCTAAGAGCTGCCTACCTGGGCTTGAACTCGGCTGCTCTGAGCTGGTCTTGAGATGTCTCTTGCGTAGGTTCTCATGAGCTGTGGGGTCCTGACCACAAAAATGGCGGCTATTATGGTGAGAGAGTCTCATCCAGATGCTTCCGAGGCCCTACAGAGGTGATGGTCCAATACCCAAAACCCATCTTTCCTGTGTTCTCTCTTGCACGTGTACTTCCTCTCTTCTTCTACACTCAAAGTGTTGGGCTCTGCTTGGGACAGTGGGATCCGACATGGTAACCATCAGCTCTGCTGTCAGCAGCGTTGCTAGAGGTGACCCTGATGGCTCTGCCAGTGCTCAGTCTCCTGTGTATAACCCATTGTTTGATGCCTTCTAGGTGAGGAGTTTAAAGTATCTTAAAGAGTTTTAAGGGGCGGAGCGATAGCACTGTGGGTAAGGCATTTGCCTTGCACGCGGCCAACCCGCGTTCGATCCCCGGCATCCCATATGGTCCCCTGAGCACCGCCAGGAGTAATTCCTGAGCGAAGAGCCAGGAGTAACCCCCTGAGCATTGCCGGGTGTGACCCAAAAAAACAAACAAACAAAAAAAAAAGAGTTTTAAGTGTGTCAAAACTCTAGAGTTTTAAGAATGCAGTTACGAGTGGTGGAGGTTGTGGGGATTGCAGGCTCTCTTCTGCCCCTTAGACAGCATTTCCCGGTTGTACTTTGTACCCCTGGACCGATGTTCTCTTGGACTCCAGCCTGTCTGGATGCTGTCCTTTCACCCCATAGGGTGGGAAAGCTTATTGTGGCCAGGTGGGATAATAGTGGACTTTTTTGTTTTATTTTGGAGCCATATGTGCTGGTACTCAGGGCTTATTCCTGGCTCTGTGCTCAGGGGTCATTCCTGGCCGTGCTAGGGGAACCGTATGTGATGCTGGGGATTGGCTTGTGTTGACCATTTGCAGGGCAAGTGCCCAACCCTCTGTACTATCTCTCTGATTTATGTTCTATGTAGATTGCCACTGATAAGCTCTGTGATCCAGTGATTGCCACCCATGACTGGTGTCCAGGGAAGGGTAGGCTGGATCTTGAGAATTGGGATCCACTACTGCATTCTCGTTCACTCCTCCTTCAAGGTCCATTTTACGTCATTTATTTAGATTTCTCAGGAGAACAGCTACTTGTTGAATTCTGTCTACTAGTTCTGTTATGCTACAGCTTACCTGAACCTAAGGGCTTTCTTTTTTATTTCCTTTTTCGGTAACACCCAATGGTACTTGGGTTACTCCTGGCTCTGCACTCAGGAATTACTCCTGGCGCTGCTCAGGGAATCATATGAAATGTCAGAGATTGAACTGGGTCAGCCACATGCAAGGCAAAAGCCTTACCCACTGTTCTTTTTTTTTTTAATTTTTTATTTTTACAATTACAAAGATATACAATTAAAAAGTTCATATTTGGGTTTTGGTCATACAGTGTTCCAGCACCCATCCCGCCACCAGTGCCCATCTCCCACCACCAACGTCCCCGGTTCCCTCCCCCTCCCCAGCCCTCCTCCATGGCAGGTTCTTTATTTCTTTCCATTTCTCTCTCTTTCTCTTTTCCTTTCCCTCCAGACTATGGATTACAGAACATACATTAAAGGGTTGTCATGTGTATCTTTTTGCCTGTATTTAATGCTCAGTTCTAGGTTGGCATTAGTACCCTTGACAATTGTTAGCACACTGTTCCATTTTCTGTCTTACCTAGCCTCTGACTCCCACACGTTTGTGATAATTTCCACTTACCCACTGTTCTATCGCTCCTGCACCATAAGGGCTTAAGTAGACCACTCATAAATTACAAAAATTCAGGCCTCTTTCCCTGCCTGATCTATAGAAAGGAGTGTCTTTTGTCTCAGTTCTTATTTATTCCATCCAGTCTTACTCTTTCTTTATAGCACTTAAACCTGTGCAGTTTGTGTTTATTTATTTCCGTGTTTTGCCGCAAGGATTTGGTTCTTTCATTCACTGCCGTTTCCTCAGTTGTGTGGCACATAATGGCCCAGAATATTTGTGATGCAAATATGAGTACATGCATGAATAAATACATTTGTTTGTTTGGGGTTTTGGGCCACACCTGGCGGTGCTCAGGGATCACTCCTGGTAGTGCTTGGGGACCATATGTGGTACCAGTGATTGACCCAGGTCAGCTGCATGCAAAGCAAGTGCCTTGCTTCTGTACCGTGACTCCAGCCCCCAGGAATAAGTGTATTTGTGTACTCTGGTAGGTGTTGGATATTTTAGACCTAGCACGGTAAATATGAGCATGTCTCTGGAATTTAAGAGTCAGGAGGGAATGGTTTGCTTAATATATTTAGAATTGCTGTTTTATCAAACAATGTTATTTTATTGAAGATGAAGAAGATGACTTTATATGTAAGAAAGCAGCCTCGAAAGCAAAGGAGAACGGAGGGTCTACAGTCAGTTATCTTGGAGTTGCCAGTATGAAAAAGGGTGAAGACAATACTAAGGCCAAGAATAAACCTTTGTCACCAATAAAACTTACCCCCACCTCAGTGCTGGACTATTTTGGAACTGGAAGTATTCAACGATCAAATAAGAAGATGGTGGCAAGCAAAAGAAAGGAGGTGAGTGTTTGAGTGACCGCAGGAGCGGTCGGAACAGATGGCCATTACAAATAGGCCAGCATATGTATGTTTGGGTTTTGGGGCCACACTTAGCAGTACTCAGGGTCTACTCCCATCATGGTACAGGTGGGTGTGGGGACCATACATTGTGGGTGGATTGAATCCAGCCTCCCACCTGCAAAGCATGTGCACCAGCCCTTTGCACAATCTCCCTGGCCCCATGCCAAAATATTTTTTTTTTAGTCTCTTGAAATTCTATTTTTTTTTTATTAGGAAAAAAGGTTTTGATAAAATAACTTGTGGGGAGGTTGCTTTGCTGAATAAAACAACATTTACATGATCAACAATATTTTAAGCATAAAAGGATAAAATTTCATGTAAAATTCCTTCCTCTCTCTCTTTCTCTCTCTCTCTGTATCACTTGTATTACTTGTCTTCCCCTTGTTCATCAATTTGCTTGATAGGGTGCCAGTAACATCTCCATTTGTCCCTGTCACATGCTAGTGTAGCCCAAGGGCATCTTCTCGCTCCAGGAACATGAAAAGCCTCAAACCATTTGTTCAGATCGTGGGAATGAGGTCTGTTATTGTTACTGTTTTTGGCATATCAGTACGACACAAGTAGCTTGCAGGCTCTGCCATGTGGGTGGGATGCTCTCAGTAGTAGTTAGGCTCTCAGATCTTGAGTTTACTGATAGAACTGCCTGGCCACTTTGCAGTTCATCAGTGGGGTTGATGCCAAAGTATTTTATAGATGAAATCAGTTGTCCTCTGATTATAGATCAAAATATCTAGAACAAGTTAAAATTCCTACCACTGAAATAATGAGCTTGTGTTTTGTTTCTGACCCCAGCAGACAACAGATTTCTTCTCAAGTAAGATCAGAAATACATAACTTAGAAATAGAGCCTCTCTGTATTCTACTCTTGTTGTTTTGTTTGGGGGCCACATTCAGTGAAGCTCAGAGATCACTCCCGGCCCTGCACTCAGATCACTCCTGGCATTGCTTAGGGAACAACATAGGATGCCGGGGATTGAACCCGAGTCAGCCACACATAAGGCAAGTGTTTTACCCGCTGTATTATCACGCTAGCCCCAATACTTTGGACGCTCTGCATCTTAGCTGATATTAGTTTTCCTCTTTTTCTGAACATTGAGGAAACACAAATGGAGATAGATTATACTGATCATAGTTTGATGAGTTAAAGGCTGACAAATGGTGTGCTTGTTATTTTCATCACTGTCTCTTTTTGACAGTGTAATCATCACAGTGTTCTGGACTGCTTTTCAAGGCAAGACATTCGTCTCTAGGTTTATTCTTGTTTATACTTCCCTTGAACATTTCAGTGCAGCCAGAGTCATCGGTCACTAGGATGTGTGTGCGTGCTCTTTAGGAAATTGGATGTGTCAGGAAATGGCCACCATGGTTTCCGAGTACTTTGAACTGATTTCTTATCTGTATATATAATCAACTACAGTCAAGAAAAAAAAGTTTTTACGGGGGCCGTAGTGACAGTATAGTGGGGTGGGCTTTTATTTTGCGTGTGACCGACCTGGGTTCCATCCCGGCATCCCATATCATCCCCCGAGTACCACCAGGAGTAATTCCTGAATGCAGAGCCAGGAGTAACCTCTGAGCATTGCAGGGTGTGACCCAAAAAACAGGGGAAAAAATGTTTTTAACCTAAGTTTATGGCAGTCTTGCTTGGTTTTCTTTGCAATATAGCCTTCGCACAGTGCAGAGGATTCCAGTCTAAACGACGAGGCCATTGCAAAGCAGTTACAGCTTGACGAAGATGCAGAGGTACTGGCATTTCCTGGATGTCGCCGAGAACTTGCTAAGGGGTTTACGCAGGCAGACAAGCAAGATTGTTCTAGTCCAGTTTTGGATCGCAAAATCTTAAATGCAAAATCTAACGTGACTTAGATTTTTTTCACGTTAGACAAAAATCTAACGTGAAAGTCTAAAACAATGTAAAAGATAAATGTTGAGAGTGGGGAATAATTAAGATCTCTAGGTTTCTTTTTAACGGAAGTTTCCTGTAGTTAAAATGATTTAATTTGGGCCTGTCTTTTCATTATGGGAAATTTCATATACTCCTTGGATTTAATTAGTGTGTTTATACTGATGACTTCTAACTATCTCCAGTCCACAGGGCCTTTTTGACTGTCAAACCTGTTACTCACTTAGCAAGTACTTATTGAGCATTTACTGATGCGTAGCACAGCTCTAGGTAGTCAGGATCCTGTAAATTAGAATATTCCATCTTGTGGTGGTGGGTTGACTGGCAGGGGCCATTGGGACCTGGCACTCTGGCAGTGGGTGTGATGCGGAAGGATGTGTGAGTGAAACCACCAAATCACAGTACCTCCGTAGGATTTTAAGAAGGAATGCCATATTGTAAGTGAAGAAAATGAGCTGGTAATCCTCATGGTAGGGCAAGAGAAGAGCAAATTGATTTGGTGACCAGGAGAGTGAGAGATTTGACTGGGGCAGTAAGAGAAGGCTTGGGAGATGGTCATAATCTGTATAAATAGCCTGCTGCTTATTGTTACATCCACCGAATGTGAGGTAAGGTGGAAAGAAGACATACATATATTTTATATGTATATATATGTATATATGTATATGTATATTTTGTTTGTTTTGGGACCACACCTGGTGATGCTCAGGGGTTACTCTTCGCTTTGCACTGAGGAATTACTCCTTTTGGTGCTTGGGAACTATATGGGATGCTGGGGATCAAACCTGGGTCAGGCACATGCAAGGCAAACGCCCTCCTCACTGGACTATCGCTCTGGCCCCAGACTAGCACTTTTCTTTACAGCACTTACAATACGACATTCTGTACTCTTGCTCTGGCTTCCAGAGGACTATATTTTGTGTTGGTTGTTTGATTGGATAAATGGTGATACAGTTTTCGGGACTGGAACACTGTTCCACAGCTTGGAGAGTTCTCGGGGCGCAGCCGCTGTATGGAGGGTGGTGCGCTTGTCTCTGTGGAGGCGGCTGGAGTGCTCTTTCCCATCCTTCAGTGTGGGCGAGCCCATGTAGATGTGCGCGGCTGAGAGCTGGTGCCGCGTGTGTGTTTGACTGGTCCCTGGCACCGGGTCCTTCCCCCTCCGCCAGCATTGCCAGGTGTGGCCTGAGTTGGCCTTAATACCGGTGCTGGGAGTGTCTCTTCCCCCAAATAAATATATGCTCAGTTTATCAGTCATGCCCGCTGCCCTCGGCTTCAGACCTGTTCTGAAGTCTAATTTGGCTCCGTGAAATAAGCCAGAGATACTTGACTGTTAGTATAACATTTTTCTACTTAATTCTGGAACAGCGTCCTTCTAAATATCATAAATCAGACACTTTAAGGCTTGCTTTGGCAAAACGCACAGAAGGAATTCACTGTGTCAACACGCTTTTTTAGCTGGAGCGGCAGCTGCACGAGGATGAGGAGTTTGCCCGGACTTTAGCCATGTTGGATGAAGAGCCCATGAACAAGAAGGTGAGAGGGATGCGGCTGTCCGCACTGAGTCTTCCTGACTGTTCCTGGCCATTCTGGTTCTCTTTATCTGGGGCCCCTCGGCTCTGCTATCACCTTGAGCAACTTTTATTCTTTCATGTTGGGTCGCCCACACAGTGCCAGGGGCGTGGGGCCGCTTTTGTCAGCGGTTCACGCTTGGGTCTGGTGGCGACACGGCTGCCAGTGCTACAGGGAGGGGCGGGGAGGAGGGGCCTGTGCGGGCATCTGGCTGGCTCGGGTCCTGCACCCTGGCCGCCAACTGTGCTGCTTGGCCCCAACGAATAACTTTTTAGGAAGAAGCTCACTTTGTTTCTTAATTATAAAAATGGTTTCTGGAGAAGTTCTTAAGAAACTTCTTTCTAAAAGAAGGTTGCTGTGCAAAGCCGACCAGAATGTTTTTCCACAAGAAAACCAAATTACAACTTTTCCCTGTTCTCTGTCATAGAGGGGTTCTTTTGTACTTGGTCAGAAACAGCACTTATGGGGCCAGAGCGATAGCCCAGCGGGTAGGGCGTTTGCCTTGCCGCGCCGGCCCATGCCGGCCCGGGTTCAATCCCTGGCATCCCATATGGTCCCCGAGCACCACCAGGAGTAATTCCAGAGTGCAGAGCCAGGAGAAACCCTGAGCATTGCCGGGTATGACCCAAAAAGCCAAAAAAAAAAAAAAAAAAAAGAAAAGAAACAGCACTTATGAATATTCCTGTGGTATGTAAGTTGAATGGTCACTTTATTTTTTATTTTTTTTTTTTTTTTATGGTCACACCTGCAATGCTCAGGGGTTACTCCTGGCTCTGCATTCAGGAATTACTCCCTGCGATGCTCGGGGTCCATATAGGACGTTGAAGATCGAACCAGGGCTGGCACAGGCCGGCCGCATGTAAGGCAAACGCCCTACCCGCTGGACCATCGCTCCAGCCCTTGAATGGTCACTTTAATATTAATCGTTGTCTTTTTGTATTGCAATTTGTTCAGTTTAACTGACTTTAAAATCTTTATTAAGGCATTCTCTAATACTGATGCATGTTTGGAGATCTTTAAAAACATCAGGATGTGTATGTGTTTACGTGTGTGTTGACGTGTGTGTATGTGTGTGTATATGTGTGTGTTGCTGGGATTGAATCTAGAACCTTATAGATGTGTGCAGAGCTCTGCTCTCTGAGCCGCTTTATGCAATCATGTATATATATATATTTTTTTTTTAATTTAATCTCTAAAGTGATTTGTTGAATCATGCTCTTAATATATTTGTTATCTATCATAGTGATCTGTTTTAAAAAGATCTTAGAGAAGTCAGGTTTAAGACAGTAAGGCATTGGGGGAGTTTTGTCCTTTGAAAAGTTCTATCATCCAAAGGCATGAGGCTGATAATTGTCTTGAAAAAATGTTGTCATTCCACTCTGCAGTGAAATCAAACAAGCAGAGGTGCCATAGAAAGAATGGATGTAGTTCTTCCTCTAGAGAAAGTGCTGTTACGTTTCGTTGGAGCTTTTGGTCATTTTAATTTTGACCTTTTTTTGGCTTAGATTTTATTTTTTTAAACATATCATACTAACAGTTTAAGAATTGAGATAAGAGGGGCTGGAGTGATAACACAGTGGGTAGGGCGTTTGCCTTGCACACAATTAATGCTGCTTCAATCCCCGGCATCCATATGGTCCCACGAGCATCTCCAGGAGTAATTCCTGAGTGCAGAGTTAGGAGTAACCTCCCAAAAAAAAAAAAAAAGAGAGAGAGAGAGAGAAAAGAGAAGCAAACAAGTTTCCATGTCTGGAGTCATAGGACAGGAAGACTGAAAGAATTATTTTTTTGTTTTTCAAGCCCCTGCCCATCAGCGCTCAAGGATTACTTGTGGTTGGGCCCCATACGTGGTCCTAGGTTGGCCTTGTGCAAGGCAAGTTTCCTACCCACTGTACTAGGTCTGCCTCCTCAGATTATTTGTTTGTTTGTTTTTGCTTTTTGGCAATGCTCAGGGGTTTGTTTCCTTTTCATAAAGCAAATATAATACATTTAGGATGCCTTATTTTCCCAGAAATTTTGTGAAGAAAAAATAATCTCTGTTGGCCTGCTAGTTTGTAATGTGACCCTTAATCTTAAAGTTAAAACTGTATTAATGAATTAAATGAAAACTTTAGTTTTAACAATGTATTTTCTGTTGACAGAGTTTCTGCCATTTCTCACATTTGACACTTTCCAAATTTGCTTAGGTTCGAAAGGATCCAGAAGAGAGAGAATCATTTTCGTCTTTCCAAGCCAATTTAAGTCAAGCAGGAAAACATAAATCTCACAAAGGTAACATTAGCAAAATTAAGCTGGAACATTTATCTTTCTGGAAGACAATTCATGATAAACTTGCTTTAAAATCCGACTTGAAAACGATCTGTTGTGTCAGGCAGGCATTGTTTTTGAATGCCTTTTGGAGCAGTTCAGGTTAGATATTCTGGAAGGTGCAGGGCATGCATCTGCTTTGTGAGACCTCCGAGATGTGTTACAGTCCTTGGCTGCTTGTACCGGACCTGGTGACTTCGCCTTATGGAGCCCAGTCCTGGGTGTGTCAAGCTCGTAGAGCTGAATTTATAGAGTTCGTTCCTAGTTGGCAGCTTATCTGACACTCTCCTGATGATATTTGGTGTCTTTTTCTTTAGCTACTTGTGGCCTCACCCAGAGGAGTTGGGGACATACTCTGAGCACCTCAGGCATGGCTCACGGTTTGAGGGTCAGTCCCCGCGGTGCTCAGGATGCCTGATGATGCCAGAGAGCAAACCTTAGCTTCATGCGTGCAAATTGTGTGTGCAGCCCTTTGAGCTATCTTTCAGGCCCCAAATTATTATTAAAGAGAGATCTGAAGCCAGAGCGATATACAGCGGGTAGGGCATTTGCCTTGCACGTGGCCAACCCGGTTTGATCCCTGGCATCCCATATGGTTCGCTGAGCACCGCCAGGCGTAATTCCTGAGTGCAGAGCCAGGAGTAACCCCTGATCATTGCCGTGACCCAAAAAAAAGCAAAAAAAAAAAAAAAAAAAAAAAAACCTAAAATAAAAAGAGGGATCTTTGGGTTGGACAGAGTCTCAGAAGGCTGGAGCACATGCCTAGCACATACGCAGCCTGATATCACATGGCCACCTGAGCACACTGGGTATAGTCCTGGTGGCCTCCAGCACTACTGGAGAGATAATACGGCACGTAAGGCGCTTGTCTTGCATGCAGCTATTCCAGATTCTGTCCCTGGCATCCCATATGGTTCCCGAACACCGCCAGGAGTGATTCCTGAGTGTAGAGCCAGGAGTAACCCTGAGCATAGCCGGGTGTGGCCAGAAAACAAAAAACAAACATCTCTTAATTTGAACTAGTAAAATGGAGAAATAATATGTTAATATTTATTCTTTAAAAAATAAATGTCGGGCGGAGCGGTAGTCCAGCGGTACGGCGTTTGCCTTGCGCTGCCGGCCCATGCTGGCCCAGGTTCGATCCCTGGCATCCCATATGGTCCCCGAGCACCACCAGGAGTGATTCCTGAGTGCAGAGCCAGGAGAAACCCCTGAGCATCGCCGGGTGTGACCCAAAAAGCAAAAAAAATAAAAATTGAAAAAAATGTGCATTGTAAACTGAATGTAAACATTGTCATTGTAATGTGTTAGAAGGCAGCATGCCATAGCTCGATGTCCGAAGATTATCATGATACTATGTCATTTTTCTGAAACAATGGTCATTCATCTTTTCCTTCTTTCTAGTCAAAGCAGAGCAGTTTTCAGATGGGAAGTCCTATAGTCCTAAGAAGCAAATTAAATGTGAAAGTCCAAAAGAGCCTCAGCAACATTCCAAGTCATTAGCTCACAAAATAGGAGAGCCATCTTCTCCAAATATCAGTTCCAAGTTGACCCTTTTGAAAAAAAAGAAGAGCATGTTTATAAAGAAACAGCACCTTTGGCCTCCAAAAGAAAAGAAATTGCTAATGAATTGAAAGGAGAGACAAAAACTCCTAAGAAAACCAAAGGTTCTCCAGCTAAAAAGAGGTAGACATTCTCCGAAAGTATACATTATATTGGAGCTGTGTCTTGGTCTTGGTTTGATTGTTTCCCGGTTTACTGCTGCCTTTATAAGTCATTACCGTATTTAGACATTCTTACAGAGTGTAGGTTATTAATATAGCTACGTTAGCTAGACTGATCATTTATTGAGTGGTGTCTTGTAGTCTTCATAAGAAGTCAGTGAAGTACTTAAAATTTTCAGGGTGAGGAAACAAGACAAGAGAGTTTTAACTTCTAACATTATGGAGCTACTGTGTGACCAAGCCAGCTTTGAACTCGGGTCCGCTTGAGGCCCCCAAACGCTCTATAATGCAGTGACTTCAAATATGGACTCTGGAACCCACCTTCAAACCACAGCTGTGCCACTGAGCACATGGGTTCTTTGGTCCGGTTACTTCTTTCTCTGCTTTTGGCGCCCTTATTTGCAAATTAGGCGTAAGGGACCTCCTGAGTTAATGGGTACAGTGTCTTAGCAGAGTGCCTGGTGCACAGAAAGGGCGTGGTGTACCCTACTGATGGGTTGTTTTTTGCTTTTTGGGTCACACCCAGCGATGCTCAGGGGTTTCTCCTGGCTCTGCACTCAGGAATCACTCCTGGCTGTGCTCGGGGACCATATGGGATGCCGGGATCGAACAGGGCCGGCATGGGCCGGCCACATGCAAGGCAAATGCCCTACCTGCTGGATTATCGCTCCGGCCCGGTATACCCTACTTAAATATTTTTCCCTTTGCCTTTGGGATACCCTTGGTGTTGCCTAGGGTCTATTCCGGCTCAGTGCTGGGGGCTGAGTTACTTTGCAGCAGTGCTCGGGACCACACAGTGCCAGGAGCAGGCCTGGCTCCTGCACGTCAGCCGGTGTTTCCATCCGGTGGCACCTCCCTGGCCCTTGTATATATTCCTTTTGCTTTGAATAATAGGGTTGAATTACTAAAATCATTTATTTTACTGGAGACGGTTTTTGAAAGTTTTCCTTGTTTTCAAATAAATTTTAAAAGCAAATGGCCCCTTAGAATAACCAGTTTACACCCACCTTAGATTCATAAGGAGAAATCAGTTCCTTCAAGCCTCTTAGGCACTTAGAACTAAATGTGACTATTGTCTATTTTAACTGCTCATTGCCATTATTTTTAGTGCAGGACTATGAAATGGTAATGATTCCAGATGCTTTTGTTTATGGTCAGTGCTCATCCATAATAAATACGCTTAAGGGAACAATTAACTTTTTAGTCTCAGATTTTTCTTCTCCAAATACCTATCTTGTAGATGAATGTTTTGTCTTCAGGCACGTTCTAAACATGTTCCTTTACAGAGGCTTGTCTCGTTAAAGGAAAAGGAATCTTGAAGTGATTCTCTCACTCTTCAGTATAGTTTCCCATGTTGGAGCACAAATGACCCAGGAAACTTAAGCAGCTTGGGGAATATCTAATATATTTAATACATTTAATTCATCCTGCTTTCAGAAGTGTGTTCCCATCAAATCTAGAAGTTTATACGTCAGTTATTAATTTCTTCCTATCAGCATTCTCTGAGACTGAGTTTCCTTTTTGGTTTTGAACTGAAATCTCCTCTGAAGCTTACTTAAAGCCTGCTTTTTTTGAGTATGCACTCTGGACAGCAGTATTTTAATAAGCTCTCTAGTTATGTGAAAGCACCCAACCCCGAAGAACTGCTGAAAAGGCAGGGTAGGGCTGTAGGACCGAGGGGAGGTTGCATGTAACTACAGCCTGACTAAAGCAGCCTCTTCTGTTGGCTAAGTGACCTATTCATGTGAAGTGATAGTTTGTCCACTCAAAGCTATTGGAAGTTGGAGCTGGAGAGGTAAGTAAGCCTTGCATTCCACTTAGCCTCAGTTTGGATCCCAGGCACCACATATGGTTCCCTGAGCACCGCCAGGGGTCACTCGTGAGCATAGAGCCAGGAATAGCTCCTTGAGCACTGGTGGGTGTGACCCAATCCTCCACCTGACCCCTAAAAGGTATCTGAAATGGCTTACGCATTAAAAACAATGTCAAATAGGAAGTGGGGAGGAGACAGACTCTCCTGAAAGCTCTTATCGGAGTTATCTAGGATGTTTTTCCCTTCACTGCACAAGCCCTGCCACGCCCCATTTCTTTGAACAAGAAACTTGGAACTTTGATGGGGTTATAGAACTTAAACCATTACCCAAGGATTTCCTGAGAGACGCCAGTGTTAGCTCCCCTTAGAGAAGTAGCATGGGAGAGACTAGCCACAAAGACAGTGGTAGGATAGCAGGTGTGTCTGCTCTGGGAAGGAATGCTGCTCAGGGTCTGGCCGGCCACTCCCTTGAGACCTTGAGTTCTCGCCTGGCCTGCTGTGCCCCCATTGTGTGCGTGAGGGGGGTGAGGGGGGGTCACGTGGGGGTGGGGCAGTGTTTAGAGGTGTGCCATGCATATGGCGTCTTCTCATGTGATCCCGTCTACTTGGTGAAAATTTGATTTTCCCATTAAAATACACATGGGTGTACTACACAATAGGACTCAAATAAAATTCAAGTGGGTTTTAGAAACAGTACTTTCTATTTCTCTGCTTGGGACTGGCTATTTCTTTGCTTGGGACTGGCCACTTAGATTCAAGTGTCGAAAGTGCCCTGCCTTGGAGAGCACAGAAAGGTTTGGGATGATTCAGCTAGGAAGGCGGGAACCCAGCAACAGTTTGGGGGGCTAAAATGTTGATTTCGGAACCAAAGAACTGAAGAGACTACTAAGCTATTGAATTATTGGTCTGTTGTTAGTTTCACTTTTATGAGTTCTGCATGACTCTGTTCCATTTCTTCCTCCCAGTCTGCAAGTCCTGAGGATTCCGAAAAGAGGCGCACTAATTATCAAGCTTACCGAGCTACCTAAACCGCTGAGGGTCCCAAAGCACTTGGCTCCAAAGAAATCCCAGCGGTAAGAGGCCTTTGTGGGTGTGCCCTCTCTGGTGGGAGACGGGTTGTTTTTCTTGCCCAGATTTTACAGTCACAGAACAGCAACAGAAAAAACTAATTCTTACTTACATTATGAACCAGTGCTGGCCTCTCGAGGGTAATTTTGACTGTGGACTCTTGATCATTTTAAGCCAGGAATCTAAGACTTAAAATGACCTCCAGGTGCTGTTCACATCTTTCCCTTCAGACAGATTTTTTTTTTTTTTTCTATTTGGGTCATACCTGGCAATGCCCCTGGCTCTGCACTCAGGAATTACTCCTGGCGGTGCTGGGGGACCATATAAAATGCTGGGGATCGAACCTGGGTCGGCCGGGTGCACCTTTTACCTGCTGTGCTATTGCTCCGGCCTCAAACAGATTCTTTGCTGTGTTTTTATTTCTTCTAAGCAAGAAATAGATTTTATTAACATAATGGATTTAAATAAGGACATAACAAATTTTTGTAAACAACAATTTAAATACTTAATTTAAATAATTTTGTTTTTCGTCCACTAGACTGATGCATTAAACTCACTTGTATTGGGGTGCTGAGTTTTGTTTAGCGGCTGCTTTTCGAACCTGCCTGACGTCTCTGTGTTGGTCTCAACGTTCTAGTTGAGGAGTTAGAAGTGTCTTGGAATGGTTTCCATAAATTCCATCTTGTTTGATAGTAAAATGTTATGGAGCCATTGCAAAAAAATAAAAATAAAGGTTCTAAGACACTATACATGGTTCCGAGTAAGCCGGTCTGCCCACTCCTGCTCCTGTCATTGTCCTTTGTCATCTCCTTAGATAAGATAGCCTGGCCTTTGAGTTTTTACGGGAAGGCGGTGAGGTGTGCTGGGTGGGGTAGTCAGGCAGAAAAGGAGGCGAGAACAGAAGTCTTGTTTAGTGTTTCAGATTCAAACCACAACTGCAGGGGATTCTGTCAGTGGGTTTCATCTGGTTGTTTAATTAAAATGATCAAGTTAATAAGTACTTTAAATACTTGGAAAGTAATGAATGTGGGGTCTGAGGCTGTAGCTCTGAGGAAATTTATCCGTGGTTTGGTCTGAGTCTGTGGGCTCTATCCCTTCAAAATGGAGAAAAAGTACGAGTGGATAGTTTAAAAAGCATTGTTCACTGTATGGGGAATGTCGTTTTTATAGTTCATTTAATGTTAGCATACAGAAGATGTTCTTGGGATTTGATTTCAAGTTCTGCCAGACTGAAAATGTCCAGCCAGGTTTTTATTTATTCATTTTTTTGGTTTGTTTTTTGGGTCACACCCAGCCCTTCTGGCCCTGCACTAAGAATTACTCCTGGCGGTGCTCGGACCAGCGAGTGTTTCACGCTGTGCAATCAGGCCGTCAGCTGAAAAAGAGTCAGTTTCGCGCAGTTTTGACACCCAAATACTTCTTTGGAAAGTGACCATGTAATTTCCCCTCTGCTTGTACATTTTGGTTTTCAGGGTGCTGAAAATTGCTTGGAAGGACTTACATTTGTGATCACCGGCGTGTTGGAGTCCATTGAACGGGATGAGGCCAAATCTCTGATTGAGCGGTATGGGGGCAAAGTAACAGGCAACGTCAGCAAGAAAACCAACTACCTGGTCAGGGGCCGTGACAGCGGCCAGTCCAAGAGCGACAAGGTAAGGAGCCTTTGAACTCACGTTCTTTACTAAGCCAAGTGACGGAAGGAGACAGTCACTCTTGGTGGTGTTTCTAATTCTTCACAGAGTATTGTTGGCCTCTATCCCAGGCTTTGGGTTTTCTAGATGAAGGCACAGCCCCGCAGACTCTCTGGCTTAGTGCAGGTTCTGGTCACAGAACACAATTATTATAGATCAGAGACATGCCATGTTCTTCCAGTGCTCAGTCGGCCTTGAGAGCAGGCTCTGTGCTTTGATTGGGCACGCTTGGGTGTGTCAGACAGCTCCAGGTAAGGATTGCCACTCTCCCTGCCTCCCCCGCTGGACTGCTGCTTTCCCACACCCAGCCAGGAGCCCAGAGTGGCCCAGCAGGTGCCCCAGCAGCATAGCGGTGTAGCTCGACTCCTGCCGTGCCTGCTTACTCCACCCAAGCTGTGGCAGAGTCCCTCTTCACGCCTGTTGCCTGGCGCTGTAGGGGAGCTGCACTCCAGCCTGAAAGGCCTGAACCAGGGCAGGCAGCAGCAGTGCGCGCTGCAGTCCAGCTGAGGCTGGCCTTGGAGGGTGCTCCTGGAGGGGCTCCCTGGCATGGAGCTGCGTGATAGCGGCTGCTCATCACAGGTGTGAAGCCCAGGCTCTATCCTGCGCCCCCAACCCCCCTCCCCGTGAGTTTTCCCAGAAGCAGCTCTGTTGGACTCTTGCCGAAGGGCAGGGCATGGAGCCAAATGGCAGAGTGCATGCCTTGCTACGCGAGGCCCTCGCTTGATCCCTGGCACCACATACGCACAGTTCTCCGAGACCAGAGCTGGCACCCTGCCCTCCAGAACCCTGTGGGAGGCCGGGGCAATGAGGACTTTGCTGATTCTCGACCAGTCATGATCTGAGTGTGCCGTGGAGACACCTCCACGTAACACTCTCCAGGAGGGAAGGGGTGGCAGTCTGCCGAGTCCGTTGGGCAAGAGGATGAGACGGGCAGGTCCAGCTCTCCACGACCCCCTGCCATGGCGCGTCAGGTCCCCAAACACTTGGGGATGCATCTGGATTTTTTTTTTCTTTTCAAGGGTGCTTGTTTTATTTTAATTTATTTATTTTTAGAAAATACCAATTAACAGACGTGTTTTTTCACCTCCCTTATAGTCGTGTGTATATGTAGATGTATTTTTTCTTTCTTTTTTTTTTGTAGCTGTATTTTTCTTGCCTTTTTTTTCTGAATAGTAAAGGGGAGGGTGGAGTTTTAATGATTTGCATTTTTCATCCACAGGCAGCAGCCTTGGGGACCAAAATCATCGACGAGGATGGCCTGCTGGGTCTGATTCGGACCATGCCAGGCAAGAAGTCCAAGTATGAAATAGCAGTTGAAGCCGAGGTCTGTTTAAAATGAACCTGCGGTGGGCCGGGAGATGGTTCACAGGGCGGGAGCACATGCTTGGTTCGCAGGTTCCATCCCCAGCACCACGGAGTCCTCTGAGCGCTGAGTTGGGAGTAAGGACCTCCCAAAAAACCAGCAACCATCCTCTCCCCTCTTTTTTTTTTTTTTGCTTTTTGGGTACTATGCCCAACAAGCACCTCCACACCCAGTAAGGCTCAGGGCTTACTCCTGTCTCTGTACTCAGGAATTACTCCTGACGGTGCTTGGGGAACCATATGGGATCGTGGGGATCAAACCCAGGTTGGCCATGTGCAAGGCAAGCACCGCAAGCACCCTACCTGCTGTACCATCACTGGCCTAGGTGTCTTCCCATTCTTTTATTTGTTTGAGTTTGTGTGTTCGGGCGTAAGCACACCAGAGAGGAGAGCCGTGTGTGCTCCTCAGAGCAGCCGCTGGAGGTGACATTTCGTAACTGGTGGTACTTGCCTCGAGCATTGGGTGTCTGCCATTCTCTCCACCAGGAAAGTGACCATTTCCCTGCATGACTGCCAATACAAAGCAAAGGGCTGGAGAGACAGGACAGCGGTCAGGTGCTTGTTTTGGGAGGGGAGGTATCGGCGGACTAAGCCTACCTCTGTCCTCACTTACCAACCCGTTTTGGCATCCATTTGCTGGAGAGAGAGGTACTAACTTTCCGAGTTGATCCTCTCACAGACCATGAAATTCCTTCTTTAGCATCATACGGTGCCAGAGCCTAAATCCCCACCAGAGGAAGTGGTGTCTGCTAGCTCGCCTTTCCCATGTGTTCGGAACTCTGCTTCCTGTCTCTAGACTCTTAATCTGAAAAGAATTACAGAATGTGTCCTTGGTGTCTGGCCTTTCTCAGGGCTGCCCTCTGCCCTAGCTGTCCCTATGCTGCCGTCCTCTCTGGTGGCAGTTTGTACTCCCTGACGTGGACAGGGGTTTATCCGGTCATTCTCTGATGGACATTTGAGTCATTGTTATGTTGGGGCCTAGATATAAAGAGTACAACTACTTTGAAAATTTATGGCCAATGTTTTTTTTTTTTTTTTTTTTTTTTTTTTTTTGCTTTTTGGGTCACACCCGGCAATGCTCAGGGGTTTCTCCTGGCTCTGCACTCAGGAATAACTCCTGGCGGTGCTCGGGGGACCATATGGGATGCCGGGATCGAACCCAGGCGGCACAGGCCGACCGCATGCAAGGCAAACGCCCTACCGCTGGGCTATCGCTCCGGTATGGCCAATGTTTATGGTGTCTTTTTTTTTTTGGGGCGGTCACACCTGACGATGCTCGGGGTTACTCCTGGCTCTGCACTCAGGAATCACTCCTGGTGGTGCTTGGGGGACCATATGGGATGCCGGAGATTGAACCGGGTCTACGCGTGCAAGGCAAACGCCCTACCCGCTGTTCTATCGCTCAGGCCCTTATTTCTAATTAGATAATTGAAAAAGAAAAAAGCACCTGAGAGTAGTCTGAGAGTAGTACAGGAGATTAGCCCCCCTTTTTTTTTTTTTACTTGGGGTCGATCCCTAGCACTACCTATGGAGCCTGGGTAAGCTTGGGCGTGACCCTAAAGCCAAACAAAAAGTCTCTTTAATCCCTTACTTTGTATTTTCAAACTAATAGGAAATATCTCCTACTATTTTTTCCAGTCACCCAGTGATGCTCAGGTCTTATTCCTGACTCTGCATTCTGGAATTATTCCTGGTGGTGCCTGGGGGACCATATGGGATGCTGGGGTTTGAATCACGTCCACCCAAGGCAAGCACCCAGCCCACGGTAGTATTTCTTTTTTTTGGGTGCTTTCGGTTGAGTTTGTTGTTTACAGTTATTCAGCTCGGGCCTTGTGCGGGGACCATGTGGGCTGGGGGCACCCTTGGCTCCCTCCACCCGCCTTTCAGAAAGCGCTCTTACCCTTTTGCAGCCCTTTCTGGCATCCATACCACGGGATGGATGGCGCTGCGCTGTCTCACCTGGTTCCTTGTCTTCCCTTCTTTTCTCCCCCAGATGAAGAAAGAAACGTCGAAAGTGGAGCGGACACCCAAAAAAAAACCAAAAGAGAAAAGGAGTCCAGCTAAGAAGGAGGCAGAATCGAAGAGGAACATACTGACTCCCCAAAAGGGAGGCTCCCTCACACCGGCGAGACGGGGGCCGAGCCTTCGCCAGCAGGGCCCTGTGCCACAGAGCCACAGCCCCAGGAGCCGCGGGGTGGCGGCAGGCCCAGCAGGGAGGCCCAGGGCAGCGGGAGGAGCGAGCAGAGTCTTTGCTCTGGGTGGATAAGTACAAACCCACGTCACTCAAGACCATCATCGGACAGCAGGGTGACCAGAGCTGTGCCAACAAACTCCCTGCGCTGGCTGCGGAGCTGGCACAGGGCTCCCTCGGAGGAGAAGAAGCACGGTGACTGAACACCCCTGCGTGGGCGCGTGTGTGCGTGTTTGTGTTTGTGTGTGTGTGTGTGTGTGTGTGTGTGCTTGGCGCACGGCGTGCTTCTGGCGCATGTGTGTGTCCAGTGCCCCTGCGGTGAGGAAGGCTCAGCTCTGGGTGCCAGGAGGGGCAGGGAGGACAGGAGCAGAGAGCTGAGCCGTGTGAGGTGGCCGCCCACAGCTGTTCTTACTGGCCGTAACTTCCCACCGGGGTGCTTCTCATCCCCCGCTTTACAGAGGCGCGGGTGTGGGGGGGGCGGGCTGCTTCTGAATGCGCCCCGTGGACATTGGCAGTGGAGCTAGGGCGGACGCCCATGTTGCCCCACCACGACCTGTGCCTGGGTAGGAAAGGAAGCGCGCGGGTGTTGCACAGAGCCGCGTTTCAGAGTTTTCTTTCTTTTCTTAACTCTGGGATGGAGGTGAGCTGGTGAGTGAAATTTCACTCAGCGTTCCAGAAAGCTCCCCATGTTGCTTTCTAGAACATACTCTGCTCATTTAGAACAGGAGCACGGTACTTGTGCTAGTTGACGTGCTATTCCTCCTCCGCTTTACAGGCAGACAGGGTGTTACTCCTCTGAAACTTGTGTTTTTCCCAGCAGCGAAGTTCGGTAAAGTTGCCAGCAAAGACGATGGCTCCAGTTTTAAGGCGGCGTTGCTCTCGGGCCCTCCAGGTGTTGGCAAAACCACCACGGCTACTGTGGTTTGTCAGGTGGGTGCTCTGTGGGCCCAGGGGGCAAGGGGCCCCGGGAGGCACTGTGCGTGTGCAGCATCTGGAGGCGGCATCTGTGTTTTCAATCTTTTGTGCATAGTCTTCACTAACATTAAAGTCTTTTGGAAGGGGTTGGGTGCTCTCAGGTGGTGCTGAGGGGGCCCAGGGGTCTCCTGGCAGTTCTCAACCAGCCTGGCCTATGGCTCAGTGTGAGGGCGGGGTGTGGTGCTGCTCGGCCACTCGTGCTTGCGGAGCTTTCGGGGCTGCCGCTAACGACGCTGAGCTCTGCCCCTGTGCTGTCACGCCAGGCCCAGTAGGGGGTTTCCCCCAGTTTTGTTTCTGCTTTTGGAGCACAGCTGTAGATACTCAGTGTCTCCTGGCTCTGTGCTTAGGAGTCACTCTTGGCAGTTTATTATTATTTTTATTGTGTTCTTTGGGCCATACCCAGCAGTGCACAGGTCTTACTCCTCGCTCTGTGCTCAGGGACCAGTCCTGGTGGTGCTTGGGGACCAGGTGGGTTGCCAGGGATCGGACCCAGGTTGGTGGGATCATATGAGATCCTGGGGATTGACCCCGGGTCAACTGTGTGGACGGCAAGCTCTGGCCCAGAACCTACCGCTTTAACTTTTATCATCTTTGCATTTTGGGCCACAGTGACTGGTGCTGATGCTCTGTTCTTGGCCCTGTGCTCAGAAATTACTCCTGCTAGTGCTCAGGGGCTCATGCATGCTGGGGATCAAACCCAGAGCTCCCACCTGCACAGCACCTTGTGCCATCTCCCTGGCCCCAGTTTGGTACATGATTTTATAGAAATGTTTCTCCTCCTCCTCCTCCTCCTCCCCTGTCCCTTCCCCTCCCTTCCCCTTCCCTCTCCCTTCCCTTTCCTTCCCTTCTCCCTTCCTCCTTCCCCTCCCTTCCCCCTCCCCCTCCCTCTCTCCTCTTCTTCCTCTTCCTTCTCTTCCTCCTCCTTCCTCTTCCTCCTCCTTCCTCTTCTTCCTCCTCCTTCCTTCTCCTTACTCCCTCCTCCTTCTTCCTCCTCCTTCCTTCTCCTTACTCCCTCCTCCTCCTTCCTCCTCCTTCCTCCTCCTTCCTCCTCCTTCCTTCTCCTTCCTCCTCCTCCTTCCTCCTCCTTCCTCTTCTTCCTCCTCCTTCCTTCTCCTTCCTCCCTCCTCCTCCTTCCTCCTCCTTCCTCCTCCTCCTTCCTCCTCCTCCTTCCTCCTCCTTCCTCTTCTTTCCTCCTCCTTCCTTCTCCTTCCTCCCTCCTCCTCCTTCCTCCTCCTTCCTCCTCCTCCTTCCTCCTCCTTCCTCCTCCTCCTTCCTCTTCCTTCCTCCTCCTTCCTCCTCCTCCTTCCTCTTCCTTCCTCCTCCTTCCTCCTCCTCCTTCCTCCTCCTTCCTCTTCTTCCTCCTCCTTCCTTCTCCTTCCTCCCTCCTCCTCCTTCCTCCTCCTTCCTCCTTCTTCCTCCTCCTTCCTCTTTCTTCGTTTTCTGCTTTTTTGGGCCACACCTAGTGATACTTAGGGGTTACGCCTGACTGCACTCAGGAGTTATCCTGCAGTGCTCAGCGGACCGTACAGAATGCCTGGCTCGGCCGCGTACAAGGCAAACGCCCTACCTGCTGTATTGTCGCTCCGTCCCCTAGAGATACGTTTAGCGCCTTATAGGTACAGGAATCTTATACGCCCCCTTACATTTCATTCCGTGCACTAAACTGTATGGAGCAGGGCACTGTTTCCATCCTTGTGAGAAGTGTGACAGGGGAGTGAGCTTATGATGGCACAGTGGGTGTGGCCAGCTAGTCCGACCTCTCTGTGGTGGCCCCTGCTTGGCTGTCGTCTCTTTACTCTTTACCTGCTACGCCTTCATCTGCTATGTGAGAGATGAGACACTAACATAAACCAGAATCCACACTGGAATGATCTCAGATGATCACGTGTGCTGTCAGGATGAAATGGGAGGGATTTACTTTATTGCTGAATCTTTCAGTTCTGCCCCATCAGCAGAAGCTCCTTGTAGTATGGGCCACAGCATATTTTTTTTGTTGGTTTTTGTACTGTATGCTTTTTCTACTCTTATTTATTTTTTTGCTTTCTTGCCATACCTGGCTCTGCACTCCAGCACTCCTATTGGGCTTTGGGGACCATATGGGATTCCAAGGATTGAACCCTGGTTGGACTCATGCAAGGCAAACACTATGCTTGTTGTAGTAATCCTCCGACACCTATATTTAAAAAAAATACACTTGTGCGGGGCTGGAGTGATAGCCCAGCAGATAGGGGCGTTGCCTTGCACGCAGCTGGCCCATGCTGGCCCGGGTTCGATCCCCGCATCCCATATGGTCCCCGAGTACCGCCAGGAGTGATTCCTGAGTGCAGAGCCAGGAGAAACCCCCTGAGCATTGCCGGGTGTGACCCAAAAAGCCAAAAACAAATACACTTGTGGGGGGGAGGGGAGTCCCCCAAACCACTCAAAAACAAAACAATTAAAAATTTTATCTTGGAATAACTTATTTCTGTATCTGATATTGAAGTTCTTGGGATGGACATTTTGTTTTGGTTTGATTTAGTTGATACTCAGGGTTTATTTTCTGGCTTTGCTCAGGGATCACTCCTGGTGCTGTTCAAGGCACAATGTGAGATCCTGGGAATCCAAACCAAATCAGCCATGTACAGGGCGGAACCCACTGTATAGTCCAGTGGGTAGGGTGTTCGCCTTGCATGCGGCCTTTCCCAACTTCCCATATGGTCCCCTGAGCACTGCCAGGAATATTCCCTGAGCATTTCCGGGTATGACCCAAAACAAACAGAAAGTCATGTACAAAGCAGTGTGTGTCTGTGTCTGTGTGTCTGTCTGTCTGTTCCTTTTGTGTCACACTCGGCAATACTCAAGGTTACTCCTGGTTCTGCACTCAGAAATTTGTCCTGGTGGTGCTTGGGGGGACCATATGGAATGCCAGGGATAGAACCCAGATTGACCGCATGCAAGGCAGATGCTCTCCCTGCTGTACTATTCCTCCGGCCCCTGTATATATATATATTTTTAAGCAGCAGACTTTAAGAACTAAGGACTAGGGGCCAGAACGATAGTGCAGGTAAAGTATTTGCCTTGTTTGTGGCTGACTTGGGTTCAATCCATGGCATTTCAGGTGGTTCCCCAAACACTGCCAGGAGTAATTCCTGAGTGCAGAGCCAGGAGTAACCCCTGAGCATTGCCAGTTGTAACCGAAAAAGCCAAAAACAAAACAAAACAAAGAAGTAAGCTCTGTCAAACTTACTGTGATAATTAATGAGTCATCTGTAGAGAATTTTAAGACCAAGCTATAAGTGTTTGTATGTGGTGATTATATAGTATTTTCACTGTATCGCTGTCTTCCTGTTCATCATCGAATGGCTCAAGCGGGCACCAGTAACATCTCCATATGTCTTGTCTCATGCTAGTACAGCCCAAGGGCACCTGCTTGCTCAAGGAACATAAAGAGCCTCAAACCATTCCATTAGATGATGGGAATGAAGTCTAAAATTGTTACTGGTATCTGGCATATCAAATACGACACGGGTAGCTTGCCAGGCTCTGCCGTCGGGTAGCATACTCTTGTAGTCATCTCTAAATCCAGCATTTATTGATGAACCGGCGCGTGAGCCGGGCAGTGATAGGCTGGTCTGCTGGGTGGAGTTCTGACGAGAGGGAAGTCCGGATGTGGAAAATGGAGGCCCTCAAGGAGCGGGGGTGGTCTGGCTTGTTACATGGCTCTTTCACACAGCGAACCTGGGTTCCATCTCCGGCACTACACACATGGTTCCCTTAGTCCCACTGGAATGAGTGCAGCTGGGTACTCTCCCACTCTTCTTTCACTCGGGACTGTTCTCTCCACAGTGAGAATCAGCCACGTATTTTCAAAGATTGTAATTCTGCGAGTTCTATTATAGCTAATATTACTACTAGCATCATGTGTTTTTTCTTCTTCCTACCCAGCATAGTTATTTTTGATTTTTCTATTATTTTAAAAGCGTATTATTCATCCTTTTTTTCTGAGGCTAACTTGCACTGTGATGGTGGTTTCCATGTTTTGATTAGGAATTGGGATATAGCTACGTGGAACTGAATGCGGCGACACTTCGGGGTCGCAGCAGCTTGAAGGAGGTTGTGGCCGAGTCACTGAACAACACCAGCATCAAAGGCTTTTATTCAAGTATGTGGCTTTCTGTACTTTCCTTGTTTAACTTGGTTATGTAAGAAAACCAAGTTCATTCCAATATTTAGGAACGGGGCTGTGTCATAGTACAGAGGGTAGGACATTTGCCTTGAATGCAGCCAGACCGGGTTCGGGCCCTGATATCCCATATGGTCCCCTGAGCACCTCCAGGAGTAACTCCTGAGCGAAGAGCCAGGAGTGATCCCTGGGCATTGTCGGGTATGACCAAAAAAAAAAAAAAAAAGTGTCCTTGAATGCTGAGATGGCCTGGCATTCTGCTTAATTTGGGGTCAGTGGTAGAATTTGCAAAGCCTAAGATGTAGTTAATGTAGGACCAGTTACCAAAGGTGTATCAGATTGTAATAGAAATGTATGTTCTGGGGTCGTGGCCTTGCATGTGACCAACCTGGGTTTGAGTTCTCAGATGGTCTCCCAAGCCTTAGCAGGAGAGATCTCTGAGTGCAAAGCCAGGTCTAAGACCTGGGTATGCCCCAAGAAACAAAACAGGATAATGTAAACACGAAGGGTTTTTTTTGTTTGTTTTTCTTTTTGCTAGGGGAGGGGGTGACAGTGCTGGGACCAGGCAGGACTGAGGATCTAACCCAGGCGGGATGCATGCAAAACAGGCCAGAGCCTTACCCACTCCACTATTTCTTAGCCTGAATATATAGAATTTTATTCTGTTTTTTGCTTTATCTGTGTCACACCCAGCTATGCTCAGAGGTTACTCCTGATTCTGCACTTAGGAATTACTCCTGGTGGTGCTCCAGGGACCATATGGGATCAAACCCAGGTCAGCTGTGTGCAAGACAAACTCCCTACCAGCTCTGCTCTACTATCGATCTAGCCCCCTATATATATACATACGTATACATACATATATATGTGTGTGTGTGTGTGTGTGTGTGTGTATACATATACATACATATTTATATTTATGAATTTTAACTGCATTTTACATTTGGCTCTGGAGGATTCACAGGTGAATCCTGGGGAGAGAGAAGTAAAACACAGTGTGGAGTTTGGGGTAGGAGATGCTTGTAGATTAAATAGTGATTCTCTGTGGACACTGGGGAGAGCCACAGGGAGAGGGCAACATCTGCAGGCATCTGAACACGACCGAGATTCAGGTATGGGCAGAAGCGTTTGTTTCGGGAAGGTAATAGAAGAGGGAACAAGGCTCTGCGTCCAGGCATTTAGCTCCACGTAGTTGGCTCTTACGCATGAGGTCCTGGGTTCCACCCTAGACACTATGAAACACAGCACAAGGTGCAAGTATTTCCCATTGTAGCTGGTGGGATGATGGGGGAGAGCTGATGGGTTACACAGTGGCTCCCGAGTTACACACACCCTGTAGTTAGAACCGACGGCAGGCATCTGGGTACCCAAGCCCTCTGTCCTTGCAGTGGCAGAAAAGCGTTGCTAGAAATGAGCTGCTCAGGAAATGTCACTCTCAAATACAGCTGGTGGGAAAGTAATGGTGCAGGTCCTAAAAGCGTCTGGGTTTAGTTCTCCGAGGCAATGAAACACTCCCTTTAAGCCAGAAATCCCAACATCAGCTGTAGCTACATTTAGTGTCTGTGGGGACAGAGCAACAGAAGCGGCTTCTGCGCACACGTCCGATGGTGACTGTGTGTACACATGCGTGCACAAGGCGCCAGTGGTGTTTCAACGAGCAGAGGGCGGGCACCGCTGTGTGACTGACGGAGGATGCGTGGTGCTCATGGTGCTGTGCCTTTGGGTCCCCACCTCCCAGCTCCGGCTGCAGCAGCCCAGCCTTCCTCAGGGCCAACGCTCCCGACTTTATTCTTGCTCTGGACAATCCCATGTCTCCCAGTTCGAGTCCTCCCTCAGTCAAGACTACTTAAGAAAAAAAGAAATAGTAAGCATGTGTTTACCTTTAAAAACTCATCAGAAAGTGCTCAGACCTGGTGCTGTGCCCGTGCTTGTGTTTGGTCGGTGGAGACCATCTGAAAGGGGTCGTGAGCTGGCCACAGGGTTCTCCTGTAGAGATGCAGGAGCCCAGGAAGTAGCTCCTCCCCCTTCATCCTCTGGCTCACTTTGTCATTATAAAAGCCTTGAACTTGTTTTGTTTTAAACAAAGAAGCCGACTTTGCACAGCTGTCATTTTCTGTGCCCCATCCCATTGTTTTTCCCTGTGGGCAGGCGGAGGTTCTCGGGTAAACCTGAAACATGCGCTCATCATGGATGAAGTGGACGGCATGGCGGGAACGAGGACAGAGGCGGAATCCAGGTAATGCAGGCTGGTTCTGCGGGTCGCACTGACTGTTGATTTGTAAAAGTAACTCAAGAGTTAACAGTACTGTGATATTGGCGGCATTGGAAACCTAATTGCTGACGAGTTTCTATAAACTGAAAATGCCTGATGAAACAAACAGCGTGTTAGGATAATGACTGTTGTAAATTTGCCTTCCAGGAATTAATTGGCCTGATAAAAACCACAAAAATTCCCATTATTTGTATGTGCAATGATAGAAATCATCCCAAGATTCGCTCCTTGGTTCATTATTGTTTTGATCTTCGTTTTCAAAGACCTCGGGTTGAACAGATTAAGGTATGATGTTTGGGGTTTTTCCTCTGTCCATTTTATTAGCATCAGGTCTGAAAGGTCAATGTAGAATGCCTGACTGCATTTTCATACCCCCCTGGTCCATTTCAGGGCGCTATGCTGTCTATTGCATTTAAAGAAGGTTTAAAGATTCCTCCTCCAGCAATGAATGAAATCATTTTAGGAGCCAATCAAGATATCAGACAGGTAACTTGAATATGTGATTGATAATTTTTTCTATCTAATCTCTCAGCTGTTGTTTCCATTTTGACATGTCTTATATACGATTCTTCCAGGTTTTACACAATCTGAGTATGTGGTGTGCAGAAACTAAGGCACTAACCTATGACCAGGCCAAGGCTGATTCTCAGAGAGCCAAAAAGGACATCAAACTGGTAAAATTTAATGTCTAATTATATTTTCTCAAGCTCCAAAGTGCTCAGTTATTATAGTTCCTTGACACATCTGTGGAATCTGTGGTTATTTACAATTAGAAATGCAGGCAGCTGTGTGTGTTTGTTTTTGTTGGTTTGGTCTACACCCAACAGTGCCCAGGGGTGACTTCTCACTGTGCTCAGGAATCACTCCAGCAGCCAACCACACACATGCCTGGGATTGAATTTGGGAGGCAAGTGCCCTACCGCGATACTACGTCTTTAGCCCCATAGAAGGTGTTTCTAATTTCAGTGAATTTTTTCCACACTGAGTAGAAAATTTCGAGGAAGGGATGTTCTAAATTATATGCAGGCTTCTGTCGTAATAAATGAGTTTTCCAAAATCTCTTATGAAACGGCAGAGCAATAAATTGTACAAAGTTTAAGGTGTTTTTATTTTGTTTTGTTTTTGGGCCACACCTCGTGGTGCTCAGAGGCTACTCCTGGCTCTACAGTCAAAAATTACTCCTGGTGGTTCTTGGAGACCATCTGGGGTGCTGAGGACCAACCTGGGTCAGCTGTGTGCAAGGCAGAACCCCTTGCCCCTAGAATGTGCTCGCTCCAGGCTTATGGTGGCGTCGTCTTCCATGTAGCCAGCTGCGGCTTGCTCTCGGTACCACACATGGGCCCACAAGCACAGCCGTGATTCAGAATCCCCTTCCCTGCCCCCCAGAGAGAGATCCAAATCCTTTATGATGGGTGTCATGGTTTTAATGGTTTCACAACCGTTCAGGTTTTGGTTAAGCGATCTGTAGTTTAGTAATCTAAAATTAGGATATCTGTGTCGGTTATTGGTATGTTCTGTTTCATCTAAATACTAGCAACCATTAAGAGGGTTTTTTCTTCCCTCTTTTTAAAAATTTTGTCTTTTTTTTTTCACACCAGCAATGCTCAGAGGTTACTCCTGGCTCTGCACTCAGGAATCACTCCTGGCAGTGCTCAGGGGACCATATGTGATGCCGGGATTGAGCGCAGGTTGACCACTTACAAGGCAAATGCCCTCGCCAGTGGACTATCGCTCTGGTCCCACCAACAAATTAAATGATTTTAATACTAAGGTTATTTTATTTATTTTTGTTTTTTCACCACATACCTGGCAGTGCTGAGGGCTTACTCCTGACTCTGTGCTCAGGGAGCACTCATGATAGGCTCAGGGCACCTTATGGGGTGCTGGGGCTCAAACTCAGGTTGGCTTCGTGCAGGGCGGCTCTCTACCCCCCTGTCCTATAGCTCCAGCCCCTGAATAGCAATTGGAGGTTGACGGAGAGTTGCAGGGATGACATGATTTTCCACACACTCCTGCCCTCATAAGCTCTTCAGAGTTATATTTAGCCCTTATTTTATATGCATTTTATGGGGGTTTTTTTTGTTTGTTTTTTGGGGGGCTACACCCAGTGGTGCTCAGGACCTGCTCCTGGCTTGGTGCTCAGAAGACCATGTGGTGACAGGCTTGAACCTAGGGCTTGCGGCATGCTCTCAGTCTGTTGAGTTGAGCGGTGTCTACGTGGACTTAACACCTGTGCAGTACCATACATCTATCATCTCTAATTTTGTACAAGATCCTCCACTGCTCAGAGAATGTTCTGTGCTAATCCTGTTCATCTCTCCCTTCCCTGAACTCAGGTCCTCCAGGGCCCCTTTCTCAGAATGCCATTTGGGTAGAACAGTTGGAATCGACCAGTGTTTTACCTTTTCTTCTTTGCAATATATACTTAAGGCGCCTCCATATTTTTCCTGGCAACAAAGCTTATTGCCATATCAACTGGCTGTGAATAATTTTTTAAAAATTAAAAGAGAAGTGTAATTTTAATTTATTATAGTTTAGGCAGCATGGTCATAGTAGTATTAAAGCTTATGTTTTTGATATATACAATTACCACAACACCAAAGAGCACAAGACACCCTCTACCTCCTCACACACACATGCGCACACACGGTCCTTGTATTCCCTAAAGTCCTCCCTTCATCCTTCCCCCTCCCCGCCCATCCCATAATCATAATCAGTTCTGGAACCCACATGTGCTGCAGTTTCATTCACCTATTGAAGGACATCTTGATTGCTTTCATGTTGTTGTTGTTGTTGTTATTATTATTAATCACTTTTTATTTTGGGATCACCATTGGTTATTGCTTAGGGTTTACTCCTGGCTCTGCACTCAGGGATCACTCCTGGCAGGCTTCGGGGACCACATGGGGTCGAACCCAGGTCAGTGTGTGCAAGGCAAGCTCCCTACATGCCGTGCTAGTGTTCTAGCCTCGAGTTCTGGCAACTTTAAATAAAGTCGTTATAAATCTCCCTGTCACGCTCTTCCTGTGCACAGAAGTTTTCCATTTTTTGAGGTAATTCCCACAGAGAATGATTGCTGGAGGCCATGGTTCAAGGATGTGAGTGTCGCAAGGAGCCGGCGAGCCATCATGTCTAAAGTGACTGCCCCGTTCTCGTCCCACCAGCAGCCAGTGAGGGGCCGTCGCTGCGGCACTGCTGGGATATTGGGCTTTTACCAGGCGTGTCCCTTTCTTTCTAGGGCCCCTTTGATGTTGCCCGGAAGGTGTTTGCAGCCGGTGAGGAGACGGCTCACATGTCACTGGTGGACAAATTGGATCTCTTCTTCCACGATTATTCCATAGCACCCCTGTTTGTGCAGGAGAACTATGTCCACGTGAAGCCCGTGGCTGCAGGGTGAGTGTTCCGGCCTCACCAGGGGTGGACGGGGCACCGCCTGTGGCCACAGAGAGGCTGGGGTGTGATGCAGCCCCCACTCCTGCAGGGGCGACCTGAAGAAGCACTTAGTACTGCTGAGCAGAGCAGCCGACAGCATTTGTGACGGCGACCTTGTGGACTGTCAGATCCGGAGCATGCAGAACTGGAACCTTCTGCCCACACAGGTGCGCAGGGTGCATCCGTCTGCAGGTATGGCGCGGTTTTGGTCAAAGAACCCATAATTCCTCTAGTCCCTGGAATATTTGAAATTCTGATTAAACTTCTGGTAATGGCTTTTACGGCAAAACTGCAGTCTGTTACAGAATAAAACACTATATTAAGTCAGCTTATTTTTCATTGCTTCTTCTATTTTTTTTTTTTTTTTCTTTTTTGGGTCACACCCGGCAATGCTCAGGGGTTATTTTTCATTATTTCAAGCGCTCTCACTAAGTGGAAAGTTTGCTTTGAGTCATTAAATGAGTCAGGTCTCATTTGCTGCTTTACTTTGAGCCCATTGCCTTTGTTTCGGCATCTTGACCTTCGCGGATGGTTCCCTCCCTTTCCTTTTTTCCTTTTTGGGGTCACACCTGGCAATGCTCAGGGGTTACTCCTGGCTGTACATTCAGGAATTACTCCTAGAGGTGCTTGGGGAACCATATGGGATGGCAGGGATTGAACCTGGGCCTCCCTCGTTTAAGGCAAACACCCTTCCCACTGGACTATTGCTCCAGCCCCTCTCCCAGATTGTTCCTGATAGGTGGATTCTGGTTTTCTTCTTCCTAGCTAGAGGCAGAAGCTTGAAATTGGTAACTTCATTACTTAAATTTATCCTTTTCACCCTCAACAGAGTTTTGTGGGGTCAGGGAGATAGCTGACGCCTTAGTTTGAGAACTGCTCAGAGTGTCCCCAGGACCCCAATGTTGTGATCATAATTATTTGTTCTTGGTTTTTTTTTTTTTTTTTTTTTTTTTTTTTGGGTCCACCCAGCGATGCTCAGGGGTAAGTCCTGGCTCTGTACTCGGGGATCTATTCCCGGCGGTGCTCGGGACCATATGGGATGCCGGGATCGAACCCAGGTCGGCTGAGTGCAAGGCACGCCCTACCCGCTGGACTATCACTCCGGTCCATGTTTTTTGTATTTTTAATAGAGTATTATGGCCCGAGTAATAAGGGACGCCTGGAGGCTTACCTCCTCTTAGTTCTCCTCAAACATTATATTAAACTAGAGCCTCATTCTGATTATAAAGAATTCTTCATGTTTTGAACGTGTTCTGTTTTCTTTAGCTAATAATTGTACTTTTGAGAAGTTATCCTAGAGAAATTGAAGCACAGGGAAAGCCTAAGGTACAAGACAATTCTCTAAACTATGTGTTACTGATAGCACAGTATTGGCATTGCTGTGGCCAAGTAACGTGACAGTTACTTGGGTCCCCCCACCCCCCAGCCCGTGGAAATGAGCCAGGCCTGTGGCGGGTAGGTGGTGTCTAGGCTGTGTGTCCTTGTGTGCAGAGACCTGGGTTTCAGCCTCGGCACCAGGCCGGGGCGGGAGCCATCAGCGGAAGCCTTGGCACAGCGGGCCTCAAGCCCTTTTCTCTGCACTGGCCCTGAGCTCGAGTTTCCTTTCTTTTCCTTTCTTTTTTTTTTTAAATGATTTATTTTAAATTTACAAAGTACAAACTTTTTCACAATACAGTTGCTGGAAAGATTCATCATTCCGCACCAATCCCACCACCAGTGTGCCCCCCCCCCACCACCACCACCAGAGACCCGCATTTCCCTCCCACCCTCCATCCCCCTCCCGATGCCTGCTCACTTAGCCAGCATCAATTATGTTGATCCTTACAGCTCATATAAGGGAACAGTCATGATAAGGTCATGCCTTTTTTTTCCTAGGCAGATGTGTGGGAGCCTGGCCAGTTTCTGCTTTTGGATTCACTTTCTGGGTTTCCAGAACACAGTGGTTTTTTACTGACAATCCCAGACACACCACCACCACAACTACTGACAACACTTATCTCACCTGAGCTTTTCCTATTCATACACTGAACAATCCATTCTATATTTGTTGTTGGAGCTAATTCTCCAAATATGGTTGATGAACAAAAGTCAATGGAGATCCTCAAATCTCCATTGTGCCATTGAGTCCACTGTAAATTACCAAGGTGGTCCCCCAGACCACACCTCGTGCCCACACACTTCATTTCTAGGAAATGTGATGGGTTACCACTTAGATGAATATACTAGGTTTTGGGATAATGCGTGGGTGCTCTGCACCTGCATGCCATGGGGGGGGCTACACGGACCACCCATGTATAGCCCCAGCTGGTCACAGTTCTGGGCGGGCCCACCAGGCCTCACCAGAGGACATTGAGTTGGGGAGGGCACCCCAGCTTCAGCTCCCCAGGGAACCTGGTGGATTCAATCACCCAGTCCTGCATACCTGGGCTTGAAACTCGACTATTCCATTGAATGTGGCTCTACTGAGCTGTGAAGTCCAGACCTTGAAAGTGACTGCGGTTGTGATGCATGAGGTTTTCGGGCCTCTGGGGGTCTGACCAGGAGGCAGGGGGAGCCTGGCCCTGCCCCCCTTCAGGACCCCTGATCAGCCCAGCACAGGCCTAGCGGGCAGCAGCTCAGCCCTGTGCCTCTTGCTGTTCCCAGCCGGTCACAGTTCTTCGAGTTTCCTTTCTCCTGTGATCATTAGACCATCGTGCTTGGCTCTCCCGTGCTGTGGGTGACTGGGGAAATGTTGGCCTCCTTGCGGTCCCTCGGATGCTGTGAGCACTTTCGGCTGAGCAAGCTGAGCTGGGAGGGTGCTGCCTAACGGGCTTGGGGGCGGGAAGCACACCTTGACGTGCCCAGGGCTCACGCCCGGCCTGCTCGAGGGACCGAATGTGGGGCCAGGACAAGCCTGGCAGGCACCCTGTTCCCTCAGCTGTCTGTCCAGCACCTGCAGTGGGATTCACACAGGGGTGCTTGCCGTCACCACAGTGAGAGGTGGCGGGAGCGCCAGGAGAGGACAGCCTGACCGCGCTGGCCTGGCTTCGTTTTCCCAAGAATGTCTGGAAGCCACCAGCTGTTCTGCTGCCTTTAAATTCTGGACTGCAACTTCCTTTTTCAGGCCATTTACGCCAGTGTTCTTCCTGGGGAGCTTATGAGGGGTTCATGACCCAGTTCCCCACCTTCCCAAGCTGGCTGGGCAAGTACTCGTCCACGGGCAGACATGACCGCATTGTTCAGGACCTGGCTTTGCACATGAGCCTCAGGTGAGTGACCCGTGCCCAGCGCTGGCCATCTGCTGGACTCGCCCTTCTCTGCGGGCCAGCACCCTTGGTCCAGAGGCTTGGTGTTGACTGTTACTGGCTTGAGTAGGGAACTGCCTTGTATTTATTTTGTGGTCCCAATTTTGCATAATCGCTGTCACACTTGTTTTATCACTTAAATAATTTGGGGAGTAAAAGCCAGGTGTTAGATGTGCCATGGCTTTAAGATAGGACTGAGGACAGTTCCATTCTGAGGTTGCGGCTGTGCCATTGTAATACGACATGATGTCGTGACCTCAGATCAGTAGGAGAGAGGGGTTTTGCGTAAGTGAACTAGTTTTCACCTGTCCTGGAGTAGAATTCACTTTGACATAGAACAGACAGACACAGGTGACTGGAGGCTAACGTGCTTAGAGAAGCTCAAGGACATTCAAAAGTTACCTGGACCAAATTGTTTTTTAACTTTCTGTGTACATACATTTATTATTGTTCAAAACTTTATTTAAACATCATGATTTACTAAGTTGTTCACAGTACAGTTTCAGGTCTGCAGTATTCCACAGTCCCACTCCCCCCCACTGGTGTGTCCTTACTGCCACCTGAGACCCTAGTTTCCTACCCACCCGTAAGGCACCTGTTAATTGACCTTATATTGCATATTACAATATATCTCTCATAACGGTGTTGTTAAAGTCATGAGCTTTTTTTTTTTTTTTCTTTTTGGGTCACACCCGCGATGCTCAGGGGTTACTCCTGGCTCTGCACTCAGGAATTACTCCTGGCGGTGCTCGGGGACCATATGGGATGCCGGGAATCAAACCCTGGCCGGCATGGGCCGGCCGCGTGCAAGGCAAACACCCTACCCGCTGGGCTATCGTCCGCCCCAAAGTCATGAGCTTTTTACTGAGTGTTACGTGCAGATTGGTCCATCTGTGTTGTTGCTTTCCCTTGCTGAACTTCCTGAACTTAGTGGGCTTCTACTCAGTTTTTAAGCAAAGTTGTTTGTGTTCGTTTGTGAACAGCTTACAGATGTTCAGTATTCGGCCCCAATCCCACCACCATTGCAGCTTCCCACCACCATTATTTCCAATTTTCCTGACCTCTGCTTAAGACTGCCCCTATAGCAGACCCTCAATAATATATTTTATGTTGCTAGTTATAGCTATTTTGCTAAAAATGAGGAAATGTTTTCTTAGAAAAGTTAGTGAAATTGTTCAGTCTCACTGTGGAGCCATTGAGCCATTAAACCCTTGTATAAGAAATTACTGATATGTTGTTACGGGATAGGCATGTATGTGTTTTGTTACTGGTTGCCTAATACTTTACATGCATTAAATATGGTGTGCTACTCAGTCTATGGGTATACTAGGGTTTGAGAAGTCGCGTGGCCATCAATGTGGTCAAGCATTTTACCTGGAACCATTTGTCAACATTTACAAACTTAGAAATTGTTTGTGGACTCAGATATTCCCAGCTTCAGAGCACTTCAACTATGAGAAGCATTTGCATTCAGCAGTATTTCTCTTGGGGTCTTGGGAGGGAATATTAATATTTTGGCCCACCCTTAACTTTGGGTTAAAGTGAGATAGGTTTTTTTTCCTCATGTTCCTATAAAATTTAAATTCTATTTTTTCCTTCCTGCCTGGTGCCCCAAGGTTTCTAGGGATGATAGGTGTATGCACTCCCCCCAGCCCCCCAAAGCTGTGACTTAAAAATTTATTTTATTTTTCTTTGGCTTTTTGGGCCACATCTGGCGATATTCAGGGGTTATTCCCTGGCTCTGCACTCAGAAATTACTCCTGGCAGTGCTCAGGTGACCATATGGATGCTGGGATTGAACCTGGGTTGGCCATGTGCAAAGCAAACGCCCCTACCCGCTGTGCTATCTCTTTGGCCCCCAAAGCTGATTTTATTACTACCTTTTAACCCTTTGGGTAGGAGGGATCCTAGTTGCCTTGGAGAATCTGAATGTTCTTCCATCTCTGTTCCCTGTCCCTAGATCCACAAATAACAATTTTAGAACTACAAATTTCTGAGTTTAAGACTCTTAATTGGGCTGGAGCAATAGCACAGCGGGTAGCCTTGTACTTAGCCAACCCCCTCCCAAAAAAAAATAGGAATGTGTAAAATGTGCTATAAAAATCAAAGATTTTTTTTGTTTGTTTTTTCGCTTTTGAGTCACACCTAGTGATTCTCGGATTACTCCTGGCGGTGCTTTGGGGACCATATTGGATGCCGTAATTGAACCCGGGTCAGCCACATGCAAGGCAAACGCCCTGCCTGCTGTACTACGGCTCCGCCAGTAGCTGACTTTATATGTGGAAAAGAATTTCAAAAAGCTTTGTTGATTTTCTTGGGTATCATGACTTACAGTATTTTCCTTCATGTACACGTCTGCTTAATTATGGAAGACTGAACATCTTGAAGAAATTGGTAAACTTAAAAAGAAGCCTCTTTGAACTCTACCTGGTAATAAAAGTTTTGGTGCAGGTTCTAGATCTCTGATTGAGAGAACTTTTTTTTTCTGGTTTCTTACTCAGTTCAAAGCAGAACAGGAAAAACCCCTAGGTCATTTTTGTTGGCCCTACCTGGCTGTTCCCAGAGCTTACTCCTGGCTCTGTTCTCAGGGATCACTCCTGGTGGGCTCCGCGAACCATATGGACGTTGGGAATTGAACCTGGGTCAGCTGTGTACAAGGCAAGCACCCTGCCTGTTGTACTATTGCTCCCCCTCCGTAGGTCGCTTTTTAAAGGGATTTTTAATGTATTTTAATGTGGTCTTTGAAATGAGCCCCGTTGGTCTCTTGGTCTTAAGCACACACATAAGCTATACGTGTCTGAAAATGGAGGCACGGCCAGGCAGGAAAGGTTTAGACACAGAGTCGCTGCTCAGCTTTTTCCGGGACAGTTTTTAAAGAGAAACAGAAGTCGCTTTCTATCTGATTCGAGGAGGGTCAGGTGGCGTTTCTTTGGCTTCTCCTGGCCAGTGGAGGCTACACTTGGATTCTGTGTGAATGTTCTCTGCAGTTATTGTGTATTCAGGGAAAACTGTGCTCTGGGAATAAACGTTTCATAGCCACAATATTAGGAAAGGAGGGGCTGGAGTGATAGCACAGTCGGATGGCGTTCCCCTGGCATGCAGCTGACCCGGCTTCAAGCCCTGGTATTCCATCTGGTCCCCTGAGCACCGCCAGGAGTAACCCCAAGCACGACTGGGCATGACCCAAAAAAGTAAAAAAAAAAAATAGGAGATGTGAGGAAAGCATCTACCTATGATTTTGTTACAGTCTGGGACCAGAAGGTGCCACTATAGCTATCAGAGATGAGGAAGGAGCTCTCATTGCTCCCGGAGCTCAGGATAAGTGCGCTTTGGCTCTCAAGCAAGGGCACAAGCGTGTGAGTTGTCCAGGCCTCAACAGCGGCCCGGATGGAGCACCTGCCTTGGTGCTTTGCATTCACCACACAGGTAGGTAGAAGCTCCCTTAGGCATGGCCATCACCCTGAGGGAGGAGGGCCACGTGTCCCTGCAGCTGAGCTCTGTTGAGCCCCGTTTGACACGCCCCGCTGTCCCTGTGCGCACCTGTCACGAGTGGGCGGGAGGCTGCCAATGACCGCGTGTGCCTTTTGTTTTGGCTTCAGAACTTACTCCAGCAAAAGGACTGTAAACCTGGACTATCTGTCGCACCTGCGGATGCACTTGTGCAGCCCTTGATTTCACAAGGGGTTGAAGGAGTCCAGGATGCCGTCGCTCTCATGGACACATACTATTTGATGAAAGAGGACTTTGAGAATATAATGGAATTGAGCAGCTGGGGAGGAAAACCCAGCCCCTTCTCCAGGCTGGACCCGAAGGTAAATTGTGCAGCTACCAGCTCATCCTTTGTCAGGGGTTTTAGAGATTTTCAGACATTTCTCTCTTCCCACTCAGAGGCTTCTTAAATAGCCTGTGCTTTACAAAGGTACTGATTGAGGAAAAAAAAATAGATGGGTAAGTTTAAGGTTTTTGTATTTATCTTTGCTATGAGATCAGAGAAGCAAATGTCAGAGTAAGGTGTATTGACTCTATATGTGGAAAGGTGTATTTGTTACTGAGGAATTGAAAGCTGCTATTTTTTATGCTTTTTTGGTTTTATATTTGGGCTATACCAGGTAGTGCTTGGGACTTCTGGTTCTGTGCTGAAGGTTTCTTTTTTTTTTTTTCCTTTTTTTTAATTTTTTTTTTCTTTTTGGGTCACACCCGGCAATGCTCAGGGGTTTCTCCTGGCTCTGCACTCAGGAATTACTCCTGGCGGTGCTCGGGAACCATATGGGATGCCAGGGATCGAACCCGGGCCGGCATGGGCCGGCTGCGTGCAAGGCAACGCCCTACCCGCTGGGCTATCACTCCAGCCCGCAATTTTTTTTAAAATTTAATATTTTTATTATACCACCGTGAGATATACAATTACAAAGATGTTCATATTTGGGTTACGTCGTACAGTGTTCCAGCACCCATCCCTCCACCAGTGCCCATTTCCCACCACCAATGTCCCCGATTCCCTCCCCCGTCCCCTAGCCTTCCTCTGTGGCAGGTTTATTATCTCTGTCTCTCCCTCTCTCTCTCTTTCTTCTCTTGCACATTGTGGATTGCAATACATGCACTTAGAGGTTATCATGTGAATCTCAGGGGTTTCTCCTGGCTCTGCACTTAGGAATCACTCCTGGCGGTGCTCGGGGGACCATATGGGATGCCGGGGATCGAACCCGCGTGCAAGGCAACTGCCCTACCCTCTGGGCTATCGCTCCGCCCCCATGTGTATCTTTTTGCCTGTATTTAATGCTGTTTTAGATTGCTATTAGCACTTTCAACTATTACTAGCACTCTGTTCCCTTCTCTGTCTTACCTAGCCTCTGACTCCCACATGTTTGTGTAATTTTCACCTTTGATAAGACCTCCAGATCCATGTTTCTCCTGACTTTGGGTATTGGTGTCATAATATGTACATATATTTATGTCATGCAGATAAATGCAGTCATTCTGTATCTGTCATTTTCTGAAGGTTTATTTTTGGCAGGGGTTGGAACCATATGGGGTACTGGGGATTGAGCCTGGGTTGGCCACATGCAAGGCAAGTGCCCACGCACTGTTGTAGCTCTCTAACCTGTGAATGTTCTCTTTCCTTCCACATCGTGGGATTCGGTGCTTATTCCAGCTGCACAATCTCCCATGATAGTGCAAGGCTGCTTAATACAATAAACATGAGAAACTGAGTGACACTGTATGAAGAGGTTGTATCTTTACTCTTGAAGACATTCTTTATGGGTTCTTTACAATTTTGGCCTGACTTAATGAAGGCACCTTCTCCTAGCAAACATGTTTGGGGGAGAATTGATGGACTTGTCCTACAGTTATGTGTTTAGAAGCTGGAATTCAGGCTTTCCAGGGTTATGTTTCAAAGTCACCACTATTATGGTAAAGATAATCTATGTATTTGGTAAAGACCAACTTTAGCTTAGCTTTAGCTTGTACCTTATTGGGGACATTTTTATTTATTTATTTTGCTTTTTTGGGTCACACCCGGCGATGCTCAGGGGTTACTCAGGGAATTACTTCTGGCAGTGCTCAGGGAACCATATGGGATGCCAGAGATCGAACCTGGGCCAGCTGCATTCAAGGCAAATGCCCTACCCACTGTGCTGTCGCCGGCCCCTTACTGGGAACCTTTTAAAATGTATTAATGATTCACTGTCTGAATTTGTTTATTGCCTTTTATGGAAGTGAGATTGAATCATAACGTACAATGCATCATTGCATATCATTGCAGAATTGTGGAGAACATGGAAAATTCATAAAATCAATGCTATCAAGTCACTTTTCTTTTTTCTGTTCTGTTCTTTGTGTTTGGACCATGCCCTGTGATGCTTAGGGGTTTACTCTGAACTCAGGGATTGCTCTTGGCAGTGCTCGGGGACAGTATGGCATGCCTGGGATTGAACCTGGGCCGGCTGCTTGCAAGGCACGCACCCTTCCTGGATGTAGGATGTATTCTTGCTGTGGCCTCGTCAAGCTCCATTTTTTTTGGTTTAGATCTCAAGTTCCCAGATGTACTGCATACCTTTTGACTTGAGTCTATAAAGATTATCATGGGAAAAAACAAATGCAGAATGTTCCTAAAGAGCAGTGACACCAGTGTCTGTATGATTGTACGATGCCAGTGCACTGGTATCTTAGAGATGCTTCTGGGAGCCTGGGGCTCACGGGGTGCAGGGTGAAAGACTCTGTTCTTCCCTCGCCCTCAGGTCAAAGCAGCCTTCACCAGAGCCTACAACAGGGAAGCCCACCTCACTCCATACTCACTGCAGGCTGTGAAGACCACCCGGCACAGTCGTGGGGGCTGGCACAGGACTCCGAGTACAGTGAGGAGCTGAATGACGAGGACTCTCAGGCGGACAAGGACCCCGATGCTGTGGAGAGCGATGCCATGATAAAGGTAGTGCCCGACCCCCCCGCCCCAAGCTCCCATGTGACCTCTCTTTTCTGTCAGAAAATGTGGGTTCCAAAGTCTCGGTAGCAGAGTAGGCTGGAATTACTTTTTCAAAAAAAATCATTTATCTATCTATTTATTTATTTGTTTGTTTGTTTATTTTTTTGAATTTTATTGCACCACTTTTTAGACATACAGTTGCAGGATGCTCATGCTCGAGTTTTGGTTCTACAGTAGGAACTATTTTTAAGTTTTATGTTTTATACTTGTAGACAACGCCATCCTTGCACAGCAGTGGAAGAGCCTGACGGAAGGAAAGTAAACAGTCACTTTCGTTAACTTTCCAGAGGCCAGAAGGCGCCGAATGGCTGTTGGTGTTTCATCCACCAGCACCCATTTGTTTTAGCATGACCAGCAATGGTGTCTCTAACCCAGCTGTTCTCCCTCTGCACTGCTATCGTCATTGAGCTGCCTGTCAATGTCCCAGAATAAAACAGTCACCCATGGGAGGAAAGATTTCAGCTATTTATGCCCTAAGCCCTGTGTTTGCCATTGGCTGAGAGAACCCCGTCCCTCTCCCCCTCGGCCCTGTGCGGTGACGGTGTGGCAGCTTGTGGTGAGGTGCTTTCTCACCGCGCAAACATGGGAGCTCAGACAACTGAGTTCAGATCTCTACTCTGAAACTGAAAAAAGGAAACGAGGGCAAACATTACTGTAGATAATCGCTCGTCTTAAATATGTTTACATCCTAAATCTAAGAAACTGCCTATGTACAGAATGTTACAGTTTCAGATTTTGAATCACTTTAAAACTTATGTGAGTGTGTGTACGTGTGCGGAAACAAGACACAAGCATACAGCTTCACACTCAAGGCAAGTGCTCCATCCTTGAGCTACATTCCAGGTTCAGTTTCTCACTGTTCTTTAAAGGGCTGCTACTTAGAGCACTTGTTAATCAGAAGTAGTAGTAGGGGCCGGAGCGATAGCCCAGCGGGTAGGGCGTTTGCCTTGCATGCGGCCGGCCTGCGCCGGCTCGGGTTCGATCCCCGGCATCCCATATGGTCCCCTGAGCACCGCCAGGAGTAATTCCTGAGTGCAGAACCAGGAGTAACCCCTGAGCGCCGCCGGTGTGACCCAAAAAAGCAAAAAATAAATAAATAAATAAATAATCAGAAGTAGTAGTAGATCAAGGGCTAGACATTCGCAACCCTTTTTTCTAAACATCCCAGATAAATGATTTATTGGAGATATAAATTTAATCCACTTAATAAAGTTATTGGCCTGATAGTACAGCGGGTAGGCCACGCTGGTTTGGTCCTTGGCACCCCATATGGTCTTTTAGTACCACCGGGAGTGATCCCTGAGTCAGAGCCAGGAGTAACCCCTGAGCATTGCTGGGTATGACCCCCAAAATGAAACAAATAAATCAACACAGCTATTAACTGTTTTTATGTATTTCCCTTCCAACAGAAAAAGACAAAATCTTCAAAAGCCTTCGGCATCAGAAAAAGATAAGGAGCCCAGGAAAGGAAAAGGAAAAAGTTCCAAGAAATGAACTTGCTCTTCACCGTAGTCGGCCACTTTTTCCTCATCCTCCAGCTTGTCACTGGTGTGGAGCATGCTGGGGCCACTTGGTGGTGCCATCAGCAGTGAACACAGCCTGGCTGGAGGGACGGAGCTAGCGGCCCATGTTCTCCTCCTCACAGAGACTGAGAGAAGAGCTGATCCTCCACTGTCCCCTCTGCCCAGCGCGGTTTGTTTCCAGGTGACTGTGAAGAACCAGAACTTGGAATGACTTGTCAGCCTCGGTGTCAGGTTTTAGTTAAGAAGAATATCCCTGGGAGCTGCGGTAGGTACTAGGCAATTGTTACAGGCTTATGAACTTGAGGTGGCCTTTTCAGGACCAACAGCAAGCATTTTAAAGGTAGATAACTATTATGTGGCGAAATTTTGTAAATAAATTATAATACAAAATATCACCACATAGAGCGAGTATTTGTACAATGTCTGATATCTCACTGTGAGGGAAAAATGCTCCCTCATGGTGGCCCATGTATAGATTTTTAAGATTGTCATCTTGTAAAGTAAAGTATTATTGATATATTACATTCCTTGTTTATTTGGAGATGACTGGATTTAAAAAAAAGTGAACTATTCCTCAACCCTGAGCGACACGAAACCTAATGCTCTGGCAGTTGGAGCCAGGCCCTGAACTCCCAGCTCGGTCACCTGGCACCAACCTCTCCGGCTGGACTTGTTCCCTGCGCCCTCTGGTACCAGGAGAAGGCGTGGCTCTGTGGCTGCAGGAGGACGGGAGCGGGCCCTGTGCACCTCCGGATTCTCCCCGCATTAGTTCAGACGGGCGGGCTAGCTGGGGCGGACTCAGTTCCACTGTAGCGTGGGACTAAGCCCTGGGAGGAGCGTTCTGTCCACATACCCTGAGGTCTCCCTCATTGTGCCTTCATGGGACTCCTCTTGTGCCAGGGAAGCCGCCCGGAGCCGTGTTCTCTCACCGTTGCTCTCATCTAGTCGCGAAATGCTCTTGAGGGATGTACCCCTGGGGGCCACTGGGGGCCAAGTATGCTGGAAGGACGCTGAAGCCTGAGATCATCCCCCGCCTTGGGGGACGAGGCTCGCAGTTCTGGGGCTCTGGCAACATATTTGCCAGAGTGAAAACGTCTTCATGATCTTTGTGGGAGTGAAAACCTGCCTTAAATTTTTTGCCCAGCCAGCCACGCTCAGCTTTTCTTTAAGCCTTTCGGGACAGTTTCCTGGTTGACAGGGGGCGAATGTGGTTTTCCTCTGCTGTTTTCCTCTCTGTTGCTTTTTGGGTATGTGAGTCACTCTGGACGGGCAGGGGACGACCGCAGTCTCTAAGTAGGAGGGAATGTGGAGCCGGTCCCTGTGCTGGCACATTAGGGCTTTGTTTTTAATAATGAACCCGCTGCTCTGATGCGTGGTGCATAGTAACTAAAAAATAGGTTTTCTTCCGAAATTCAGTGATCGGAAGGCTGGGGATGGCAGACGGGATCTTGTCTGGAGCTCACAGCTGTGACGTGTCTGGCTGCTATTAAAGCCAGTAGGTCTTGGTGAGTTCACACAAGTTTGGTGACTAATCCAAATGGCCCGTGTTGGGATTGGATCGTCAGTGGGTGATGGCATACTGGAGTGACTGACAGATCTTCCTGGGAGCCACTGGATCCTGCGCCAGTTTGCATGGAAGGACACACTTGCAAACTGAATGGCAACAGATCTCTGGAAGATCTGTTGAGTCTAAGCCATTTCCTAATCTCTGGCTGCCCTTCACCTTAGTTCTCACTGTGATCTGCGGCATTATTATTTGCTCTTTTAAAATTGTTAACCAGGAGCACACTGCTCTGTACTAGTGTGCCTGCCGGAGTTACTGGTGCAGTTACACCACTCATGCTCAGGAGTCAGAGGTCCGCCACCCCGCAGTATGTGGCATATGGACCCTCACAAATCCCAAGTGCCTGTGGCTTTTTCTCCCCCAGGCCTTCCAGTGAAAACAGGGAAACTAGGGCACTGAGGAAGGCAGCAGCTCCTCGCTTGTTCTGGCCAGTCTTTGGGAGGCGAGAATAGATCCTCAGCCTGGAGCCCCTGTGTTGGGGATGCTGGAAGACCATACTGGTGCTCTGGCCACAGGTCTGTGGACGCTAAGGGTCCTCCCTGTGAGTACCTTCCGATTCATTTAACGTTACTCTGCATGACTGTTTCTGTCTGCTCTGACTTGGGTGGCATTGCCTTGAATGGCAAAAAGTAAATTCTGATGTAGAATCATGGTATATCTGTTACCTGGGGAGGATGTTTCCTTCAGGGAGGCGAAAGTATTTAACGATGTGGCAGGAACTCGTAGATGGTAGTGTAACTACTCAGGAGACATACGAACTTATATATTCTTTAAAATGTTAATTTCACTGACTTTTGATAATTCTGTAGGACTGATAATGTTAAATAGTTTTGATTTGTATAAACTATTGTGCTGCCCAAACTTGACTGTTTCAGAAGCTGTTTTCCTTCACTTCTTTTCTCTCCAGATTCCGGGGGAGAAAAACACATTGTAAATATCTAGCCAACAATTTTATTTTAAAGGAAATATTTCAAAATACAAAAGTTATCAAAAGCTTAATATTTACAATGATAGGCTACTATGTATATTACAGACTGTAAAACTTTGAAGAGGGCGCATACGAAAGACAGGTGAAGTGGCATGTAGGCTTGTAAGCAGTGACCTGGAGGGGTGCCTTTCTCTGTATCCGGGAAGGGCCATCTCCGTCCATCAAGGCTGGACAATCTTCGCAGGAACATTTGATCTAGAAAGGACAAAAAATTCACGTGGGTTGTCGGTAAGAACTGCCAATTGGTAGGTAAAGCCAGGCATAGTGCTTGCTTCTGGGACGGGAGCAGGATCAGTACCTACAAGTCACGAGTGTACCTGTGGGGGGGCTGCAGAGGCTCAACAGGCCACAGCACGTGTGAGCCCGGCACTACATGGTCCCCAAGCACAGAGCCTGGAGCAAGTACCGGAAGTCGTCCAAAAACCATCTAAGGACCGTCCAGTCTGTAATAGTATTGAATTTTTTTTTCTTTTTGGGTCACATCAGCGATGCTCAGGGGTTACTCCTGGCAGTGCTCTGGGGACCATATGGGATGCTGGGGATTGAACCCAGGTCGGCCGCATGCAAGGGAAGCGCCCTACCTGCTGGACTATCGCTCCAGCCCCAGTATTGAATTTCAATCCTCAACCTGGCTTTGCTTGCTGGAAGCTGACACAATTATAACTGTGTGAGCAAACTGTTGAATTTTATAAAGGAGGAGGAGGAGAAAGATGACCTCATTGAGAATAAGAAAATACAAGGTGGGTATTTGGAAATCTGTAATGAAAGTTTTTTATTTAAATTAAACACTGTTAAGAATCATTTGTCTAGGGGCCCGAGCGATAGCCCCATGGGCAGGGCGCTCCCTTTGCACGCGGCTGACCTGGGTTCAATCCCTGGTATCCTATATGGTCCCCTGAGCACCACCAGGAATAATTTCTGAGTGCAGAGCCAGGAGTAACCCCCTGAGCATCACCAAAAAAAGAAAAGAATCTAAAAATGAGTCTAAAAATAAGACAAATATAAATAAAAATAAGTCAGAACAATGGCTTCTGTCTCTATCACAACATAAGAAGGTACTTATTGACTCCCAGACTCAGGAGTCTGAAGTACTAATGAAGGGGTCAGTAGTTTGATTAAAAAGCATAAGCCAGGTTCTGATTTTAGAAGTGGTAGAATTAAGTCGGCAGTGGATATTATGAACTTTGGAAACAATACAGTAACCATTTAAAGGCAATGGTGAATAGCCAAAAGCAGGCAGAATTTTTTTTTTTTCCTTTTTGGGTCATACCTGGCAATGCTCAGGGGGCTACTTCTGGCTCTGCACTCAGGAATTACTCCTGGCGGTGCTCGGGGGACCATATGGGATGCCGGGATCGAACCCAGGCCGGCCGCGTGCAAGGCAAACGCCCTACCCACTGGGCTATCGCCTCCGCCCCCAGCAGGCAGAAATTATAAAGTATGAACTCTTGAGGGGCTAGAGTGATAATACAGTGGGTAGAGCATTTTCTTTGCACACGCCTGACATGGGTTTGATCCCCACATTCCATATGGTCCCCTGAGTACCACCTGGTGTAGTTCCTGAGTGCAGAGCCAGGAGTATACCCTGACCCCCCCAAAAAAAAAAAAAAAAAAAAGCCAAAAAAAGGTGTGAACTCTTGAAAGAACTCTACTGGTTAAGATTGTGTCTGAGGGGCTCGAGGGATAGTAAAGGCGTTTCATGTAATTGCTTTCTAATTACAATTCCTGTTCATATAAATGGACTAACCTCTTCTCAGAAGAGTTGAAATGGAAAAAAGCCCAACAGCATCCACCTATGCTTCTATGCGACTCTGTTTAGATGTAGGGACATGAAGTAAGGAACAGAAATAGATACTCCATGCAAATGGAGACCAAGAGAAAGCGCTCTTCTCACTGGCGAATTAGACTTTAAAGCAAAGACTAAGGGGAAAAGGTCTTTATATGACAATGCGGGGTATTTCCACAAGAATGTACAGTGGTGCACCTAACAGGAACACACGCACAGAGGGAGACGGCCACAAGAGCAGAGGTGGTCTTAACTACCCGCCATAATCAACAGCCTGAACCTCCAGCCAGGTGCTTTATAGAACATACTCCAGGGCCGGAGGCGATAGCCCTGCGGGTAGGGTGCGGCTGACCCATGCCGCACAGGTTCGATCCCCGGCATCCCATATGGTCCCCCGAGCACCGCCAGGAGTAATTCCTGAGTGCAGAGCCAGGAGTAACCCCTGAGCATTGCCGGGTATTGACCCAAAAAAGGAAAAAAAAAAAAAACATTCCAGACTAGGCTGCAAGAGTCTTACCCGGGATCTTCTGGTTTTGCTGGCATGAAACTAGGTATTTTTTACAAGGAAAGTGAAGTTTACAAACATGTGGAGATTCAGTATGCTACTGCATAACTAATGGGTTGAAAAAGAAGTGGACAGAGCAACGACGGGCTGGCGCGATAGCATAGCGGGACTCTCGCCTGGCCGTGCTTGGGAGACCCTATGGGATACCAGGGACTGAACCCAGGTTGGCCACATCAAGGCAAGCATCCTACCCGCTGTGCTCTATCTCCGGTCCCAATGTGCAGAATTTCTGTTTGAGGAAATTATAGGAAAATTGCCCCAAACTGAGAAGGGATTAGACATCCACATAAGGGGCTTGAAGCCAAGTAGGTCTGCATCAAGCCTTGTTTTCACTGAAATGCAGGAATCCAAGAGGAGCTTCAAAGCAAGTGGCCACATAGGAAGGAATTCTATGTGGGGGGGGGCCGCGAGAAGGCTGGAAGGGCAGAGGAGCGCATACTACATGGGGGGGGAGGCCGCGCCTGATCCCCAGGAGAAGCCTTGCCCCTCCCAGCCCCCAGTAAGACTCAAAGCAGATCTCACTTCAGAAACGCACAGACCAGAGGGGGTCGGGACAAACGAGGAGGAAAAGACCCTCCAACTGAGCACACTGCCTCACCCATCACTTGCATTTTCGTGGAAGTCCTAAGGGACTTTTCAGAAAGGAACTAATGGCTGCTAACTGGCCTTCCAGCAAATACTGGGGGGAAGTTCTAGGAAAGTAAGTTCAGAAATTTATTCTTAGCTATCTCCATTCTGTTAAATATAGACAATTTAAAATTTCAGATACTTTTTTAATTTAAAGGTTGATCTCATTTAAAAATCTTTTAGGATTTTTTTCCCCTAAAAGCCTGTGTTGGTTCTTTTTTTTTTTTTTTTTTGCTTTTTGGGTCACACCCGGCGATGCTCAGGGGTTACTCCTGGCTCTGCACTCAGGAATTACTCCTGGCGTTGCTCAGGGGACCATATGGGATGCCGGGATCGAACCGGGCCGGCATGGGCCGGCCGCGTGCAAGGCAAACGCCCTACCCGCTGGGCTATCACCCGCCCCCTGTGTTGGTTCTTGAACATACATTTCCCCGCTTTCCTCATCTCTAAATTTATTTCAGTAAAAATTACTTTGCAAGCCCTAGGCATAGCTGGATAAGGCAGAGAGGGAGGGAGAGAAAGAAGAAAAAACTATTTCCTTTCACTGAAAATTAAAAAAATAATCAGGACTCTTGAGGATTTATCTGCTTCATTTTGGTAAGTTTTGGTAGTTTGTTGTTTCTCAAGGAATAAGTTCATTTCATCCAAGTTTTTAGTAGTTCTGAGCCTTGTTAGAGGTTTATGAATTTCCTTGATTTTTAAAAAAATCTTTTCACTTCATTGTTTTTGTTTTGTTTTTTGCTTTTTTGGGTCATACCCAGCGATGCTCAGGGGTTACTCCTGGCGGTGCTGGGGGACCATATGGGATGCCGGGGATCGAACCCGGGTCGGCCGGTGTGCAAGGCAAACACCCCACCTGCTGTGCTATCGCTCCGCCCCTTTTGGTTTTGTTTCCGATTTTTTTTTGTTGTTGTTGTTGAGTTATTTTAAAATGAGTTATTTCAGGGTCAGAAAGATAGTACTAAAGTTAAGCCACTTGCCTTGCACCTGGCTGATCTTGCATATGGGTGACCACAGGCACACCGGAAGAGACCCCTAAGCACTGCTAGGTATGGCTCAAACATTTTTTAAAAAAAATGAATTAGTATTGTGCTCTTCTTTTTCTAGATTCTTCAGATAAAAACTTTTAGATGACTTGAACATGTGCCTTGCACTACACGAGGCACATGTTCAGGTTTGTTACTGTTTTCAGTGTTAGGGAGGAAACCCCAGGCCTGCAAGACAAGTGCTCTAGCTCTGGGCTACATTCCTGGTCCAGTACTTAACACAGCAAAGAACTGTCAGACTCTTCCCTCGCGAGTTACGTGCCGCACAGCAGGAGCTGCCGGGGCAAACAGCCGGGGCGTGCACTTACCTGGGCACCTACTGCTCCACCTCTGCTCTCAGGTACGGGGCACAGTCCACAATTCTCTTCAGCTGGGCCGGCTTTAATCTCTCCGAGCACATTGGGCAGGTGCTCTCGGTGTGGAGCATGCTGTGGGCGGAAGGAGAGCCGGGCTTAGAGGACGCTGCTAGTGTGGGAGGTGAACCCGCCTAAGGCTTCGGGCACCTGCCTCATGGGACTTGAGAATCAGGAACATTCAGGTGTTAAAACGCCAGAGGAGGCTCTTCCAGAAAGACCCTGGGTAGTGAGAGCCCATTAGGAGCATCAGGAGACTTCAGAACCAAAGTCTGGTTTGGGGGGCTGCCTCTGTTGGAGGGTGTCACGAGTGGAGTGCAGAACACTTACATTTTAAATTCCAGTACAGCGCAGGGAAGTCACAGTGGGGGACACACCGTCCAGTCATTCTTCACCATATGACGACCCTGGGGACAGTCCATGCTAGAGTTAGGTTGCCTGTGACTTGTGAAGCGCCCATGGTTCAATGAACGCTAAAAGCCAGCCTGCTATGTGGTGGGTGTGTGTGTGGGGGGCTGACAGCAAGAGAACAGAAGCCAGATTCTGTCGGGTTGTGTGTGGCCCTTGTTTGTGTGACATAAGTGCCTAGATGTTTTTCTTCAAAGTTTTCTGATAATGAGTCCTGATATTAAACCTGATAAGACTCTCCACTTAGGGGCTGGAGACAGTACTGTCCATCAGCTGCCAACCACGTTCTATCCCTGGCATTCCATATGGTCTTCTTCATCCCCGCACTGCCAGGAGTCACCCCTGAATGTCGCTCCCCATCAGCCATCCCGGAGGTGGCTGGTGGAGCCAGGAGAGGCCTTGGCCCTGATGGCAGGTGGGCGCTATGCTGCCCCCCGTGCCAACCCTAACCCAGCTGGGCAGTCTGCAGCTACAGGCCCTGTGCCACATGGGGTGTTTTATCCTGAAGAAACTTACGGTTGCGATGCAGTATGGGAGGTTGTTTTTACATCCGGGGCAGAGGAGTCCGCACTCTGGGAGAAGAAAGTCGCAGAATGGACACGGGGTGGTGACCTCTTCCGTCTCAGAGGTATCCGGCCTCCTGGAAGAGCCACACATTGGTCTAAGACGACCCACCAGTCCCCAACGAAGGGTCGCAGAGGGAAAGCACCTTTGGGAAGCGAGAGCATGTGCCGTCGTGGCTGGCTCAGATCCTGAGAATCTGGGAGGAAGCAGCCCGGTGCCCTGCAAGGGCCCCGGAAGGGGCGGGAGCTAGAGGGCGCCGGTTGCAGCGGCGCTGAGCTTGGGAGCTCAGCTCAGGGCCCCAAGTGGCACCTGGATTCTCTTGCTAGGCTCCTAGATTGCTGGGCTCACTGTTCCCGTCTAGTGGGCACCCCATTACTGTTCAGTCACCATCCTGAGACACTTGTGATTCTATCCTCAAATGGGCTACCCAGGTGCTTCAGAGTATTTGAAAAATGGCAAGGACCTAAAATTTAACCAGGACTCAATTCCCTGAGAATCCTAACAGTCGCTGACTCTGAGCCCATGGCTGATGGGTGCTTTGGCAGGAACGACCTTACACGCCATTGCTTGGGTTGGGTCTGATGCCGATCCGCTCTTCTGAAATTTAAGACTGAGTTCCGCATGGAGCCCTCTCCAGCTTCATGGTCTCTGCCAGGGCCCTTTAAAGGGCGCTGAGTCCCTTTCAAGATGCAGTGGGTGTTAGGCACCTGCCTTCATGTAATGACCATCCCTTGGCTGAGGTCTGGATCACGGGCCACGGGAAGCCATCTGGCAGCCCCAGCACCATCTCTACTTGGAAAATGTGAGTACCTGGCCACTTCCTGCCTGCAATGCGCCCTTCCTCCTGTCAACACTGGAGCTAGCTGCCTTTGCCTCAGCCCAGGCTGGCCAGAGGTTTGGGATCTGCACAGAGCAGGGGAGTGAATTCCCTGTGGGTAGAGGCCCTGCAGTTACCAGCTGCTTCCCTGGCACCCTCTCGGGCAGACAGGGTTCTTGCTTCCTGCTCGCTGCCAGCAGGACTCGGCAGCATGTGGGTGATGTCCAGTGAGATGAGGGGCTGGAAGGCCTGGGGCACGCCTAGTGCCGTGGTACACAGCCACGATGTGCCAAGATGGCAGCCCAGCACTTCTCAATCTGTCCCATCGAGGCCCCCTCTCGGCCTTGTAGCCTTCTTTGTGGCCCCAGGCAAACCTGAAGACGGGGATCTCTGTCCTTGCTGGCAACAAGACAGTGGCCGCAGCTCTGGCTATCTGCAGGCAGCCAAGCGCTGCCCCCCGTCCCCACCACACACACACTGCTGTCCATGCAGCATGTGCAGCTGTTACACATGACCCATGCTTGGGGGGAGTGGCCCTGCCCACCTGACCATCGCTTCAATCTTCTTCTTGTACTTGGCATCTATTTTGTTGCGGTGTTCCGGCCTCATCAGCATAGCCGCAAAGACAAACGCAGAGTTCTTCAGGCCAGCTCTGTGGCACTCGATGACCGTGGACGTCAGGATGGGCACAACGTCTGCGGCACAATGGGGACCTGAGGGCCCAGCCACAGGGGAGGCAGCCCCGGCCACTCCCACCCTGCAGTTTCTGCAGAACTACGGCCCCTCCCTACCTTCTTCATGCGCAAAGAGCCCCACAGTGCGGCTTAGGACCTGCCCCGATGACCCGGGACTGCGCTGATTCCACTGCCCAGAAAACACCTGGCATCAGACAGCCCCCTCTGCGGAGTGAGGGAGGGAGAAGGCCTTCCTGCGACAACCTCTCCACATGTCTGGGTTCTGCTGTGGGCCAGTAAACCCAGAGAGCAAGGACTGCCCTTAGCACAGACCCCAGACTGCTCTCCAGAAAGGACAGGCCTGTGTCCATCCCCAGCAGCCACGAGTGAGTCTGCCCCGTGCCTGCACGGCCAGCATCTGACCTCCAAAGCTGTCTTATAACAAAAAACACTGAAAGCAGAGGTTGTTGACTCAAGCGCTCAGAATACAGTTTCCACACTTTAAGCGGGTAGAAAAAAGTGTCAGAGTGATCTGTGAAAACTGTTTTTTTTTTTTTTTTGTTTTGCTTTTCGGAACCATATGGGATGCCAAGGACTGAACTCAGGTCGGCTGTGTGCAAGGCAAATGCCCTACCCACTCTACTATCTGTATGTTTAAATGCTGTGCACAGGAATTCACACTAGCTCACTCCGGGACAGCGGGTGGCTGGCTGCAGCGGAGAGCAGAAGGCGCTCTCACCAACAAACGCATCCTTCCTGCAGAGAGCCGCATGAGCGTGTCCCCAAAGATGACGGACCTTTTCAGATGACTGACAGCTGACAGTGTAACCACGGGCAGGGGATCGACTGTTTCTCCCTGGCCCCTGGCTCCCTCAGCCCCACTTGCTGATCTGTAAAAAGAGGTGCTGTAGCCATGCATGCACACAGCCGACTGGCCTGGTCTGTGATTACGTCTGGCACCTGCCCAAGGGGTCTCTGCTGTGTCGAGAAATGAGAGAAACAGCTGGGGCCGGGCCTTGTACACAGCAACAGCTTACGTTGAACCAGGAGCTGGGACATGCGGTACAGGCCGGGCAGGGTGTGTGCACATGGTTGGCACCCATTGGCCTCGGGGCCACCTGGCTCACTCCTGGAGGGGCTGAGGGGGTCAGAGAGGGATTCTTGGACGTCACCCCAGGGTACCTCTTCCCTTAGCCAGTTTGCTCTGAACCCTCCGGCTGTGAGGACTCTGCCTTCGAACCCGTGCTTGCTGAGCTGGTGAGCCCGCCTGGGGTGTGGCAGCAAGTGAACCGCAGACCCCACTTACGGGATGGGAACTTGCTGATGTTGTTGGCCACGCGGATGAGCATGCGCCCCTTTCATGTGGTCCCCGCTCTTCACATGGATCTGAAACACAAGCCAGCACACCACCCATCAGCAGCCCCCCAAAGCAGAGTCCAGACAGGGCTGCCCACTCTTAAGGCCTCCCCCAGCTCTGGTCTCGGGAGGGATCTCCCCATTCCCCCTTCCGCTTTCTACTCCTCAGCCTTCCCGCCCCCAACCCCCCCACCCAAGTCTCATAGCATGGTGCCTTACTGACACGGTTTGCACCTGGGAATATCTGGGTGCCCCTGGTTGAGCAACGCCGCCCAAGACTACTTGACAGGACTCACCCCCGGGTCCAGCTGTGAGTCCTGCCAGCTGAACTAGGTGTGGGAGTGGGGTGACTAGAGTGCCCCTGAAGGGGAGCGCTGCCCGGAAGGCCCGAGGCTGGGTCTGTGATGAGGGGTGCACTCGACCCCGGGAGAGGAGGCAGCAGTCGGGCGGTGAGTGGGGAGCAGGTGTCGTCTGCTGAGCGTGAGGAATGAGGGCGCCGCCGCAGGTGCTCATTCCCACAGTAAACAGGACAGTCCCTGAGGCTAGGGGCGAGCCCTGCCCCACGCTTGCTCTCTCCGCTCCCCAGAGCTCCCAGCCTAGGGGCTGGGCTACCCTCCACTAGTGCTGAGCTCTGGGCCCTTGTGGGGGAAGGCTGATCAGGATGCCATTGTTGGGGGCATGTCTGGCCTTACTGATGTGAGGGGCCAGAGGGAAGGTGGATTTGAGACCCCACTAGAGCTCAGAATGGTAGAAGGCCCTTCCCTGAACAATAACAGAAGCCCCTATTTTTTTTTTTTTGGTAGGGGAAGGGGGGCCCTCCCTGAGGGCCCAAGCAGTGATTCTTGGTGAACGGGGCCCATGGATGGGGTGCAGCCTGTCCCCGTCCACACTGACAGGCTAGCCTGGCACCTGACACTCCTTCTTAGCCACCTGAGCGCCCGAACGGGTGCGGTGCCCACCATGGGCCCCTGCTCAAGCCCACCTTCACGAGCCTGTAGCTGTGCAGAATCATGAGGTTGGTGGCCATCTCCGAAGGGATTTTGATCTTCTGGGATTTCAGCTCTGCATACATGCTGAAGAGGACGTCATGTGCGTTCCGATAGTTTCCTTTTTAAAAAAAAAGGGTGCAGGATGGAGTCATGGCAAAGCACAGGATCTGAAAACTGTGGACTCACATTACAAGTGGTTTCTACTAGTCAGGTTACCTGTGACAGCTTGGGGCCGCATCTGATGGGTCTGGGGCTACTCCCAGATGGGTGTTTGGGGAACCAAATTTGGGGCCTTGAGCATGTGAAGTGTGCTCTGCTCAACTGAGCTATTTCCCCAGCCCATCATTAGCAATCCTTGAACAGTTTGTTTTGGGGGAGGGGTGATCTGAGCCACACCCAGCAGTGGTCAGGCCTTACTCCTGGCTCTGTGCTCAGTGCACCATAAGTGGTGCCAGGGAGCTGGAGCGGCAGCACAGAGAGTAGGTAGGGGTGTAGGCCCTGCACGCGGCTGACCCAGGTCTGAAATCCAGCATCCCATATGGTCCCTGAGCACCACCAGGAGTAACCCCTGAGCACTGCAGGGTGTGACCCAAAAAGGAAAAAATAAAGGTGGTGCCAGGGATCAAACTGGGTAGGCAGTGTGCCAGGTAAGCACCTTACCCCTATATATATCGCTGGCCCCTCTCTGAGTAATTCCTTACATGAAGTAACCTCAGAGTTTCTCCTAATGTAATGTATAGTGCTAACAGGTGCTCAGTCCCTTAGGGGCGAGGAAGGGGTGCCATCCTAGGTGTCTCCTCTGCACCAGGGCTCAGCCTGGCTCCAAAGTCCAGGTATCTGTGTCCCGGGTCCACCTCTCCAATTCCTCCATTTTCTCCCCGTTTCCCCCTCCCCCATTACACAGCTCCTCACTTCTCCGTGTCACAGCCCCAAATCCTTCTGAGCTTCTCTGCCTCCACCCCCAGCCAGAAACGTCAAGGTCACGCCACCACAGGAACCCTCTGAGGCCCTGGGAACCAGGGAAAATGCTGGAGCAGAGGATTTGAGCCCTCTGCCTCCCACCTCCCCTGGCAACACACATGGTCCCAAAGCCCTATGAGGAGTGATCCCTGAGCACAGAGCCAGGTGTGGTCCCCAAACAAAAAATGGTGCTCCATATTTATAGTTCTTATCTGAGAAGCACAATTAAAGATCTCAGGCTAATTGGTCTCAATAAATCTTGATAGAACATGGAACCATTTGGTGATTGTGAAGTCTGAATGGCTAGAGAACTGCACACAATCACACATCTCCTTCGTCTCAGTAACTTACGGTGCGAAGGACAGGCACGTGACTGGGAAGAAAATGGGAGTGATGGGGGCCAGCGCTACAGGTGGCGGTTGCCAACCAGCAGCAAGTGCTTACCTTGCACCTGGCCAACCTGGGTTCAACCTTCGCACCCCAAACGCCGCCAGGAATGATCTCTGAGCGCAGAGCCAGGAGGAAACCCTGAACACAGATGAGTGTGGCCCCTTTGCCGCCCCCACAAAAATAAGAAAAAACTGAGTGAGGGAGAGGGGCAGCAGTACGGTGGGAGACAGAAACAGACCGTGATGGAGGAGGGAAACTCGAGCCCCGTGAGAGGGCCTGGGGTTGTCTGGGCCCCCAACAGGGTCACCTTCCTTCTCTGAAGCCTGCCTTCCCTCTAGGCTTCTGAGTTCAAAGTGAGCTTAGGCAGGGCCGAAGAGACAACAGGGTCAGGCTCTTGGGCTGCCTGTGGCCAACTCTGGCACCACATACGGTTCCCTGACCACCACCAGTGTGGTCCAAAAAACTTAAAACCGAAAGAACGAGAAGTGAATCTGTCGGGAAAGGGCTCTCCCTTCCCGGCAGCGAGGCTGGGATCCGGGGCTCAGGTGCGAGTGAGAGGGGTCAGCACCTGCCGACTGCTCCTCTCTGGCGATGATGATGGCCGTGCGGGCCGCCTCCCGGTACTGCTTCAGAGCCATGTACAGGCGGAACAGGTACTTGGCGTCCTGGAACACAGACCGCGAGAGAAACGTCACTTCCTTCATTAGCTCGGGGCAGAAATCCTAAACTCTGGCCACTTCACCCAGCAGGTGAAGGTGGATATGGCTTTGCAGTGGATAAAAAATTAATTTATCAAGTACTTATACTTTTGTGTGGCCCGGGAGCATCCTGAACACTGCTTGAGGCTCCCAGCCCCACACAGGAAGGTGTGCATTGGACCCGGCCGATGCACAAGGAGAAGCAGAAACGCAGCAGGCTCTCTCCAGACTCAGGAGCGCTCGCGGCCGCTGTCCTGCCTGACTCAGTGGTCTCTTTTGGTGCTCACACATGACCCTTCTTCACATACAACGCGCCAGCTTGAAGACTCCCGGGATTTTTCACACCAAGATGAAACTGTTTGGCCCGTCCCACACTCTGTGGCCTCTGTCCATTTCCTGATGCTGTGCCTGACAGGCTTGTCACGGGGCTGCTCATGACCCCAGTGATGCGTCCCCGGTTCACCCCGCCCCAGGTTCTGTGTCTTTGTCAGAGAAAGGAAATGGACTTGGGGGGTCGGGGACTGCCAGAGCCCTTTCTGGCCGCTGCACTCCCGCACCTTCTCCACACCTGTGGTTCTCAGTTCCTTCACCAGCAGGTCTCCCGCACCCCCAAGGAAAGAGGTTGGGGTGAGGGGCGGCAGCTCTGGGTCTCTCAGAGGCGGGGTAGTCCACTTCCTTCAGAAGCCCTCCCAGGCCACCCCCAGAACCCGAGGCACGAGCCTACCTTGGGCATGCCGTCACTCTCGCCCATGAGGTGGTCTATCAGCTGAGTGGTCAGCACCTCATCCTTGGCCTGACCAACCTGCATTGTAAGAGAAAATGAGTAAATTCCATGTTGCTTACCTAGAGCTCCCCAGTGCCCACAACGCTGCGGTGTGCGGTGGATAAGGATGAGGGAGGCCACCTGCAGGAACACACACACCCGCCCAGACTTAACGCCTAATAGGAAATCCACCATCAAATAGGAAATCCACCACCAAAAAGTCCCCGCTGCTTGATTACTCTGATGGGACACTGCACCCGGGAAAGGACAGCTTTGCCCTTGGTGGTGGGGAGAGCCCAGGAGCAAGGCTGCTGGGAAACTGGACCTGTTCCTTATGTTGATCCTGGTGGGATCCCACAGGTGTACATGTAGGAAAAAATGCATCACATTGCACAGTAAAGGTTTGGGCACTTAGAACTGTACATGGGTTACACCTAAAAGCCCCTACTTTTTTTTTTTTTTGGTAATCCACAAATGAAAAGACAAGGTGTCATTTGATTTCATATAGCCCCTAGAGAGAGGTTGGGGCAGGAATGAAAGATGGTCCCCCCCAATGCCGGGAGCTGCTGGAGTAAGATAACAGGGGACAGGGTGTCACTGGAGTTAGACACGGGGACAGGGGACCACTGGAGTTAGATGTGTGATACTGGCGTACAGCAAATGGGGCTGTGGCTTGCTAGGGTAAGTTATATGTGGACGGCTTGGCACACTGCTCGGTTCCAAACCTTTTGTGTACCTGTGGAATTTTTTTCAAGAAGTTTTTCAGAGTATCGACATTCTTGAGAGTTTCATCACAGAATTTACTCACCGTTTCAATTGCCATTTCAATTGCCATGTTCTCTTCTGAGCTTGGACATTTCAGGAAATGTTTAAGTGCCTGAGATGAAAATTGTATAGCAGTTACAATTGTTTTCCTTCACAGACTGTTTTTACATCAGAGAAACAAAGCTTTCACACATGCAAAGTAGTTACAGTTGTGAAAATACCTTTATCTTAATGAGGGGCTTACACAGTGTGAGGTGTTAGATACAGATAATTTTATAATCCCGATAATAGTTTAAAAAGCAAGAGACTCAATTTGCCCCATGAACCAACAAATCTGATGTAATGAAAACTATGCCCTATTTTCCCCTGCTTTTTGGGTGACACTGGGTGATGCTAAGGGGTTTCTCCTGGCTCTGTACTCAGGGATTACTCCTGGAGGTGCTCAGTGGACCTTATGGGATGCCAGGGATTGAACCCGAGTTGGCGCATGCAAGGCAAATGTCCTATCCGCTGGACTATCGCTCCAGCCCGATCTTCATTTATTTACGGCACATATTCACCGATAACTTGCAGCTAGGTAGGTATATGAGGCCGTGCTATAGAGGACAAGGATGGCCTTTTTTTTTGGTATCAGGAACCATGAAGTGATTATCTGTGTGGTATGATGGCGGTAACTTTTTTTTCTTTTTTGGGTCACAATGGGCAATGCTCAGGGGTGTCTCCTGGCTCTGCACTCAGGAATTACTCCTGACAGTGCTCGGGGGACCATATGGGACGCTGGGGATTGAACTCGGGCTGGCACATGCCGGCCGTGTGCAAGGCAAATGCCCTACCCGCTGAACTATCGCTCCAGCTCCCTGATGACGATAACTTGCCCAATTCCTGCACACCCAGCAGCACCAACTTAAGGTTCTAAAAACCTAAAGGGACGGGAGGCCCAACAGCAGGGGGATGCCTTACACACGAGTCCTAAGTTCAATATCCAGCACCCCAAAATAAACAAGAAATGGGAGCTTAAAGGACAAGGGGTGAGGGAGATAGAACAGGGGTTTAAGGCACTTGCCTTATTTATGGGCAAACCCCGTATCACGTGAGTATGGTCCCCTAGTATCACCAGTCGCTTCTGAGCACAGAATCAACAATGGCTCCTGAGAACCTCCAGTGTGGCCCCAAACTTAAGGGACAAGTGGGCAGTGCCACCAGCTGGTTTCAGGCACTGTCTGAGGAAAAGGAAAAGGAGCTAAATGTTGGTGGCCCACTGGGCTGAGAGGAATCTAGCTGTAGAAGGAGGAAGAGAAAGGGCAAGAGAGACTGTGGGATTCCCTCCATATAGGCTGTTCAGGAAGGGAAGTTCAGGCCAGCTGGTCAGCCTGAGTGGCAGGCTGAGGAGTTCGGACCTGATCTAAGAGGTCGCAAAGGGCGTGCTCTCTTCGCTTAGTGAATATTTCACAGACCTCTGGGTCCCTATTTTTTATCTTTTGATCCAGGACTCTTGGCTCTGTGCTCTGGGGTTGATGCCTTGCAGAGCTGGGGAGGACCAGATGGTGTACTAGAGACTAAACCCGGGTGGACCTGTGCAGGGCAAGCGCCCCTACCCACTGTACTACCTCTCCATCCCTGGGCCCCTAATTTGTATTTTTTTTGTTCGGGGGCCTCACCCAATGTGCTTAGGGACCACGTGGTGCCAGGAATTAACTTGAGTCATCTCCTTGCCATAGGCCCCGACGTTTTTTTTTTTTTTTTTTGCGTCACACCCAGCGATGCTCAGGGGTTACTCCTGGCTCTGCACTCAGGAATTACTCCTGGTGGTGCTCGGTGGACCATATGGGATGCCGGGATCGAACCCGGGCCGGCATGGGCCGGCCGCGTGCAAGGCAAACGCCCTACCCGCTGGGCTATCGCTCCGGCCCCTAGGCCCCGACTTTTGAGATGGGAGTAAGGATAGTCTTACTCCTTGTGAAACACCATCTGCTGAGGCTCTCCTGCCTAGACTCCTGAACAGTCAGGCTTGCGGGTGATGAGCAATCGGCTCCTTTCACACAGGGGCCACCCACAGCCCCACGGGCATCTGCCACTTGCTCACACACCACCCTCCCAGTGAGGGAATGTTCAGCACATTCCGGGGACAAATGAAGCAGCTGAGCTATTAGGGGGAGAAACTGAAAGCTAGGGAAACCTACTGCCAACGATCAAAAGGGTAGGAAATAGACTATGGGGCGGGGTGGGAGGGTGGGGTAAGGTGCTGGCCTTACACATGCCCACTCCCCATTTGATCCCCAGCATGATATAAGGGCCCCTGAGCACTACCAGGCTGAGTCTCTGAGCACAGAGCACTGCAGGGTATGTCCCCACCCACCAAATACCCCCCGCCCAAATTCATAGTGAATTGACCAGGGCTTAGATGGAACTTGTGGTAGCTAGGATGAAAGAGGGGAGCGATGAGAGCAATCAGGAAGGATTTCCTGGGGCGGGGCTGGCGGTGCTCAGGGGACCATGTGGTGGCGAGTACTGAAACGGTTCCTGCATATAAGATTTCCCTGACCACAGGATGGGACGATTTACAAGGTGATTAGACTTTGAAGTATTCTGAAACATTTCTAATAATCATTTCTCCAGGGTCCTCCAAGTAGATATTTTCCTAGCAAATACTAACTCGTGCATATTGGCCACACAGTAGGAAGAACTTTCCCGCCTGAAAATATCTCTTCTCGCCTTCAAAATACAAGGCGATGCTCTGGTAGTCTTCGTTAGCCGTGTCTTCAGAACCTACAACAGAAGGTCGGTGAGTGAACCATCTGAGCAGCACCTGTCTTACCACTCAGAGGTGACCTAGAGCCTCTCGGCACAAGCACCTTCTAACTGCAAATGTCGCTGTTACTAGCAGTGTCTCTTTGGCCACCGGCCGTCACCACTAATCACCCTGCAACTAAAACTCTGCTTCATCTCCTTTTCCTGCACGTCAGGAAAGGCAAGGAACCCTCTGACACCTTAGGTGGCCCTGCCCATTGTTTTTCCTGGCTACACCGAGCAGTGCACTCCTGGCTCTGCACTTATGGATCACTCCTGGTAGGCGCAGGGGACCATATGGAATACCAGGGATAGAACCTGGGTCAGCCACATGCACAGTAAGTACCTACCCACTGGACTCAATTTAAATTTTTTTTTTTTGTCTTTTTTAGGTCACACCCAGTGATCTCAGGGGTTCCTCCTGGCTCTGCACTTGGGAATTGCTCCTGGCAGTGCTAAGGGGTCCATGGGGTGCCGGGATCAAACCCGGGTTGGCAGACTGCAAGGAAAAGACTCTCCCTGCTGTACTATGGCTCCAGCCCCAATTTCCGCCTCACTTTTAAGGTGGTAATAGACATTGTTAGCTAACAGGTACGTGCTCATGTTTAATAGACGTGTCTATGTATAAATGATATGTGTGTATGTGCCTGGGGGGTATCTGGCAACTGGCTCAAAAAAGTAAACGGTTCTTCAAAGTGTTGAAAGCAGAACTCGGAGCGGGCACTATTACCGATAATGTCTGCATAGATTTCCATCTTGTTGTGCTGCTGTGCCAGAGTGAAAGCTTCAATGTAGCATTTGGACATGACAAGAAACTGTATGGCGATCCATAGTCACCGAGCTGCAGAAAAAACCTGCAGGAAAGCACATTACTTAGCTTTGACTTTGTTGGGGCCACAAGGGACCCCAACAATATTAAGGTTTGAATTCCCTGGTCATGCTCAGGGGCCGACAACCGATAAACAGAATCCATGAGTCCAGCACCAATCCGAAGGCTTTTACTTTTCACCAACAGTTAAACACATTCTGCTACATAACCAAGGGCGACCGGACTCCCCCAGACCCAGAGCTGCTGATCAGACGCCCTGACCATGTGCTCTCATCAAGAAGTCCCACACACAAGGCCGGAGAGATGGCATAGCGGGTAGGGCGTTTGCCTTGCACACAGCCAACCCAGGTTCGATTCCCCGGCATCCCATATGGCCCCTGAGCACCGCCAGGAGTAATTCCTGAGTGCAGAGCCAGGAGTAACCCCTGAGCATCGCCGTGTGTGACCCAAAAAAAGCAAAAAAAAACATAAAAATCCCACACACACCTGTGTACCTCTTGACCAAGCAAGCTCCTTTGTCTCCCAGCCCGCCAAGCAAAGCCTCTGACTTCCTTCCTGCCGGGGCAGGTGTAACCAAAGTTCAAACCAGCTTTTTGGATGCAAATTCCAGGTGGGCCACACCTCTGGCTCAAACTTAAGGGATGTTAATTCAGGGTTAGTTCTTTCCTCTGGGCCAACTAACTTTTTTTTTGTTTGTTTGTTTTTGGGTCACACCTGGTGATGCTCAGGGGTTACCCCTGGCTCTGCACTCAGGAATTACTGCTGGCGGTGCTCAGGGGCCATATGGGGATGCCGGGATCAAACTGGGGTCGGCCACATGCAAGGCAAATGTCCTACCCGCTGGACTATTGCTCAGGTCCCCCAATTAACTTCTTATGCAAACACCTTGGAGAGAGGGCTGATGTATTGAATTACACAAGATAAAATAAGGATATATTTTCATGGGGAGAATTAATATAACATTAATTCATTATAATAATATAATTAATGTAATTAATTCATATAATAGATTGAAACCTCTAAACATGAACAACGTTGTAATTGTATATCTCATGGTGGTATAATAAAATATTTAATAAAAAACAAACAAAAAAAAACAAAAAAAGAATCATGAAAAAGTTAAAAAAAATAGTTTGTATAAGTCATATAATTCAGACTATTTCCTCTATACTAGATTCATATCTACATCCCCACAAGATCTTTTGATTGGTCCACTCTGCTCTAAGGCAATTTCTTAAATGCTCTGCTCCTGTCAAAAATCTTTCGATACTGTGAAGCCTCACAGGTTTGGCTTTAGGTGAGACAAGCCAGTGTGACCTTTCCTTTGATCTTTTGTAGAGCTAAATTCCCTAAGGGTCTCCCCATACTGAAGCCAGGGTGGCTCTTCTTGGTACTCTCCAGTCCCATGCCACGACCTCCGGGTAAAAGGAAATAGATACAATCTAGATGGAACTGGACATATAGTAAAAAACATGGCGAGATTCCAGGAGTCATTAACTGGAGTCTACTGACTCACCTGTACCTGCCACACCCTCCTTTAGTATTTACACAACTAATAGATCTCTTTGGCATAAAGCTCTGGCCTAAACATACGCAAATGGCTTATAGGAGGAGGGGAGGAATCCCAGATACAAAGATCCAGTGCGAGCTAGGGTGTGGTGTCACCCAACAGACTTCTCTTTAAAACAAATTTATGATTTACAAAATAAAATCTTCTACCCTGAAAAATCTGTATCACTGTTTCACTGTCTTCCCGTTCATCATCGATTTGCTCAAGCAGGCACCAGTAACATCTCCATATGTCCTGTCTCATGCTAGTAGAGCCCAAGGGCATCTGCTTGCTCCAGGAACATAAAGAGCCTCAATCCATTCCGGAATGAGGTCTATAATTGTTATTGGTATTTGGCATATCAAATACAACACGGGTAGCTTGCCAGGCTCTGCCTGAAAAATCTACTGAAAAAAATTTTTTTCCAGGTAAACTGCAATTCTGAAGAACAGTCTTACATAAAACATACACTAACCACAACAAATGACCAGAGAAAGAAATCCCTGGGTTGAGAGCAGGCTCTGCATGTGGGAGGCCCAGGTTCGATCCCCTGGTACCACAAAGTGTTTTCTGAGCACGGCTGGGAGTGACCTCCAAGTACAAAACCTGGAGGAGCTCCTGAGCACTGTTAGGTGTGCCCCACCCCAATACTTCACAAAGAAACAACCTAATAAAAATGAAAGAATAAATGGTCCATCTGAATATTTTTCTTTGCTTAGGGGTCTTGGCTTAATGGCCAGTCCAGACTAGGAGTGCCTGAGGTTACCTGGCTACCATTTTGGCTCCATCCAGGGACTGGGTCTCTCTGACGATATTAACCGCCTTCTCAGGGTTATTGAGGTGGTCCAGGTAGATGCGGATCACACTGTTCCACTGCTTTGCATTCTCGTAAGCCACAACAGCATCTTTGTATCTACAAGAAATAGAGAATTAGACAAACTTTCTTTTTTTTTTGTTTTTTTGGGGTCACACTCGGCAATGCTCAGGGCTTTCTCCTGGCTCTGGCGGTGCTCGGGGAACATATGGGATGCCGGAGATTGATGCCTTGGGCCGGCGATTGATGCCTTGGGCATCAATCTTTTGGGCTGCGTGCAAGGCAAACACCCTACCCACTGGGCTATCGCTCTGGCCCACAGACAAACTTTCTTAACATTGAGCACCACCTGGAGTGATTCCTGACTGCAGAGCCAGAAGTAAACCTTGAGCATCACTGGGATGACCCAAGCCCCTCCCCCAAAAATAAGAATTCTCCTGGGCCAGAGAGTAGCACAGGGAGTGTGAAACGTTCCTTAACATATGTCTGACCCGTTTTTGGTTGCTTTTGGGGGGTATTTTTTGCCTTTTTTTGGGTCACACCCAGTGATGCTCAAGGTTATGCCTGGCTCTGCACTCAGGAATTACCCCTGGCAGTGCTTGGAGGAACATATGGGATGCTGGGAATCAAACCTGGGTCGGCCGAGTACAATGCCTTACCACTGTGCTATCACTCCGGCCTCAACTGACCCAGGTTTGATCCCCAAACACTTCTTCTAAGGGCTTAATAAACAGTAGAAATACAAAATGGTGTTGTCTTATCGGAACCATGACTGCTTTTTTGGAACTTGAGGGATAAGATAGGGGTTAAGGTGATTGCCTGGCTACTTTTTTTTTTTTTTTTTTTTTTTTTTTGCTTTTTGGGTCACACCCGGCGATGCTCAGGGGTTTCTCCTGGCTCTGCACTCAGGAATTACTCCTGGTGGTGCCCAGGGGACCATATGGGATGCCGGGATCGAACCCGGGTCGGCATGGGCCGGCCCCCGTGCAAGGCAAACGCCCTACCCGCTGGGCTATCGCTCCCGCCCCGTGGCTACCATTTTGTATGCAGCCAACCCTGGTTCGATCCCTGATACCCCTCATGGACCCCCTGAACGTCAGGAGTGATTCCTGAGCACAGATCCAGGAGTAAGGCCTGGTCTCCATCAGGTGGAGCCTCAAAACTAACAACAACAAAGAGAAGTTCACTTTTTTATCTGTTGGAGGGGGCAACTGCAGCAGTAATAGACTGTTTTAGAGGAGGTAGAAAATGGCATCCTTTAAAGGTTTATTAGTGACATGTAGAATTTTTTGTGTGACCTCTAGATGGAGCTGGCGAGTTTAGGTTCCTGCCCACTCTCAATCTCTTCATTTCAAGAGGAAATTTGAGGGGGCTGTACGGTGGGTGGGCTGCCTGCTTGGCACATGGCTGACTTGGGTTTGATTCCCAGCACCCCATATGGTTCCCCAATCCCTGCCAAGAGGGCCTGAGCGATAGTACAGCCGGGAGGGCCTTTGCCTTGCATGCCACGGACCCAGGTTTGATCCCCAGCATCCCATATGGTCCCCTGAGCACCGCCAGGAGTAATTCCTGAGTGCAGAGCCAGGAGTAACCCCCTGAATATTGCCGGGTGTGACCCCCAAAAAAATTCCTGCCAAGAGAGATCCCTGTGTTCAGAGCTCTGAGCACAGCCTGGTGGGTTCCCTTAACAAAACAAGAGCAAAAAATGATTAATTGGGCCGGGAGTGATAGCCCAGCGGGTAGGGCGTTTGCCTTGCACGCGGCCGGCCTGTGCCGGCCTGGGTTCGATCCCCGCATCCCATATGGTCCCCCGAGCACCGCCAGGAGTAATTCCTGAGTGCAGAGCCAGGAGAAACCCCTGAGCATCGCCGGGTGTGACCAAAAACCAAAAAAAAAAAAAAAAAGATTAATTTTCAAGTCCTTGTCGCTGTTCTAAGAGTAAGCAAGTAACCTTTAAAAAATATACTCATGGCAGCCGACCAGGGTTCGATCCCCGGCATACCATATGGTCCCCGAGCACTGCCAGGAGTAATTCCTGAGTGCATAGCCTGGAGTAACCCCTGAGCATCGCTGGGTGTGACCCAAAAAGCAAATATATGTGTGTATGTGTGTGTGTGTGTGTATCACGTATCTTCATGAAGACTGTCAAATAGTCTTCCAAAGATTGCAGAAATTTACATTTCCACCAGTCATGCATTATAAGTGCATTCTGACAGTTTATTCATTTAAAAGTGTAAAACCTTTCTTGCTCATTCTTCAAGCCTTTGTTTTCCCTTGAACAGGGATTTTACTCGCTTGTCTCTGAGTCTGTTGACCCATGTTCTCTTGAGCATGTCCTTCCTTTCAC
>JAJIBD010033216.1:0-22583 GCA_021461705.1 Cryptotis parvus | reverse complement strand
TTGCCTGGCCACGTTGGATCTCTAAGTAATTAGACCAGAGAGAAACGCTGTTTTCCTCCAAGCAAGCAAACATGGCTCCCTGATAACTCAAAGGCAACTAAAATACAAAATTACCATGAAGTAGATGAGACTCTTGTGAAGGCTTGGATAAAATATTTAACTGGCATTAGTATTAGTCTTTGGTACAGAGACATGCCATCTCAGAAACCCCCTTCTCTACCCTATAAAGGCAATTCCAGGCAGATCTTGGCTCAAGACATTAGGTGAGGTGCTGGGAGAAATTACCTGAGGACATTTGATCCTTCCGGCCAGGGGAAGTTACATTTAGATTATAGCTTCTCCCAGCTCTGCTAGGAGGCTTTTAATTAGCTCTGGGTCCTTGTAAACAGCCAGATGGCCTCCTGAAGTTGCTACATTTCTATAGAGCTATTTTCCTGTTTCCATCTCTAGATAGCCCAGTCCAGAAGGGCTGGGCTGGGGAGTTTGGGCGGATTTCTAGCTATAAAATAAGCTGCAAGAAGAAAGAAGCTCTCTCTTTTTCCCCCTTTTGCCATTTCCGCTTCCCTTGGTGTTTTGCTTCTCCGTCCTCTCCATTCTCTGTTGGGCCTCAACACGTGGTGGCAGTCATCTTGGCCTACACCTGGCTGGGGCCTAGCTGGGAACCCAGAGTCCGGAGGTTTTCCCTGCTCTTGGATTGTATATTGGAACCTGTGATAGTAAAAAGCCCTTTTAAAACTGCATCGGATTCCTGAGTCTTCATCCATTCCCTGCCGGCTTCGGAGGTAGAAGGGAACTCGCTTCCGGCACTGTCGGGACCCTGGTGGCGCACCCGACAATAATTGAAATTTTTCCTATCAGAGTTAAACTCTAGAGTCTTTTAGAGAAAGAAAACCTGGACTATAGACACATTTTTTTGTCTTTCTTTCTTTTTTTTATTTTTTTTTAAATTTTTTATTATACCACCGTGAAACATACAATTACAAAGGTGTTCATAATTGGTTCTTGGTAATACAGTATACCAGCACCCATCCCTCCACCAGTGCCCCATTTCCACCACCAATGTACCCCACCCCCTCCCACCCACCTCTAGGCTGGTTCAACAGCAGGTAGCCCTGTTTCCTCTCTTTCTCTCTCTGTCTCTCTCTCTGTCTCTGCATCTCTCTCCCTCTTGTTTTACACACTGTGGCTAGCCCTGCAGATATTTAGAGTTTATCACTTAAGTCTCTTTGTGTATATTCAATGGTGAGTTTTAATCTGCCATTACCATTTCACACATTTAGGAAAACACGGGTATCTATTTATATCCTATTAATGAATGCAGTCATTCTATATCTGTCCTTTTTCCTTCTGACTAATTTCACTCAGCATGATAGTCTCCATGTCCATCCATTTGCAGGTAAATTTCATAATTTCATCTTTTCTGACAGCCGGATAGTATTCCATAGTGTAGATGAACCACAGTTTCTTTAGCCAGTCCTCTGTTCTCGGGCATTTAGGTTGTTTCCAGATTCTAGCTATAGTGAATAGCACAGAGACGAATAAAGAAGTACAGATAGTGTTTCTTCTATGTGTTTTTTGGTCTCTCGGTATATTCCCAGGAGTGCTATTGCTGGATCAAATGGGAGCTCAATATCTAGCTTTCGGAGGAATGCCCATATTGTTTTCCAAAAGGGCTGGACCAGTCGGCACTCCCACCAACAGTGGATCAGAGTCCTTTTTTTCCCCACATCCACGCCAGCACTGGTTGTTCTTGCTGTTTTGGATGTGTGCCAGTCTCTGGGGTGTGAGATGGTACCTCATTGTTGTTTTGATTTGCATCTCCCTGATGATTAAAGATGAAGAGCACTTTTTCATATGCCTTTTGGCCATTCGAATTTCTTCTTTTTGGAAGCTTCTGTTCATTTCTTCTCCCCCATTTTTTGATGGGGTTGGCTGTTTATTTCTTGTGGAGTGCTACCAGTGCCTGATATATCCTGGATATTAACCCCTTGTCAGATGGGTATTGGGTGAATATCCTTTCCCACTCTGTGGATTGTCTTTGTATCTTGGTCACCATTTCTTTTTAATTTTATATAATCCCATTTGTTTATCTTTGCTTTTTAATTTTATATAATCCCATTTGTTTATCTTTGCTTCCATTTGCTTGGTCGGTGGTGTGTCGTCTTTAAAAAATACTTTTCGATGTCATAGAGCGCTTTCTCCTATGTTTTCTTCAATGTACCTTATAGATTCATGTCTGATGTTGAGATCTAGAATCCATTTTTTTTCCCGATTTAATTTTATTTTATTATCTCCCCCCAAATATTATTACACCACTTTAGACATACAATTGAAAGATGCTCATGTAGAGGTTTGGTTCTACAGTGTTCCAACACCCATCCCTCCACCCAAACCCATCTCCCATCACCAATGTCCCCACCTCCTCCCTCCCCCTCCACACCTCAACTATTTGGCGGGTTCTGTATGTCATTTCTCTCCTCTTTATCTCTCCCTCTCGCCAAACTTTCCTGCTCTTCGTGGAATGCAGTGCATTAAAAGACATCACTGTCTCTACTATTTTAATGGACCGCGCGGCCGACCTTGGCTTGAACTGGTTTTTGCTCTGTTAATCTGGTCGTGAGGCAGTTTCCCAGCGTCCGGACAGCAAAAATGGTGGCTAGTGTGATGGGCGAGTCTCATCCGGCTGCTTCCAGGACCCTCCAGAGGTGATGGGCCCACTCCCAAAAACCCGGCCTGCCCTCCTGGGGGTCCCATATTCAGCTGGGCCCGGGCGAGCCGAGTTCCAGCCTCCGGAGCCGCTTGTGAGTCTCTTCATGCTGTGACTGGTGGCCCGAGGGCAGCTCCTGGGCGGGGCCACCAGGCTCGACAAAATCTAGAATCCATTTTGATCTGACTTTTGTGCATGGCGTTAGAAGGAGGTCTAAGTTCATTTTTTTACATGTAGCTGCCCAGTTTTCCCAGCACCATTTGTTGAAGAGGCTTTCTTTGCTCCACTTAATATTTTTTGCTCCTTTATCGAAGATTAAGTGGTTGTATATTTGAGAATGTGTTTCAGGATACTCAGTTCTATTCCATAGGTCTACAGGTCTGTCTCTATACCAATACCACACTGTATAGACACATTATTCCAAAGATTTTCCAATGACTATTTCCAGTCACACAATTTTCTTGTATCTTTTAGAATAAACTATATATTAACTCCCTTACATTTATTATTTAAGTTAGTCTTCAAGTCCCCATAAAGTAGGTAGTATATGATTTCCACTCATCTAATGATGAGGACCATGGGGCATAAAAATTGTGTAATTTGGGTTGGAGCAATAGTACAGGGGGTAGGGCTTTTACCTAGCATGAGGCCGACCTCTATTTGCTTCCCAGCATTCCATAGGGCCCCTGGCACCACTGGGAGTAATTCCTGAGTGCAGAGCCAGGAAAAACATCTTAGCATCACCAGGTATGACCCAAAAATAAAAGGAAAAATTATAAAATTTAGGTCATGTCACCAGGGTAATCAGAGATAAGTATTAGAGATATCAAATCTAAGTCTATCAGGATACTAAGTGTACTTTATCTTTATACCTCTGTTTTCCTACAAAACTATTTTTTAACAAACTCCCCACCTGTAAAACACAGATAGAAACATGTTCTATAGATTATCGCGAACAAATCATGTGGGAAGATTTAACTTTTAAGTGTATCACAATACAACAAAGTATGTGACCCTTGACATTACCGAAACAAACAAATAAATAAAAATTTAGCTGTGAAAAAAAAACAGAACGTAGGGACTGGAGAGATAGCACAGCAGGTAGGGTGCCTGCGTTGCACACAGCCAACCCAGGTTCGATCCCAACATCCCAGATGATCCTCCAAGCACTGCCAGGAGTGATTCCTGAATGCAGGGCCAGGAGTAACCCCCTGAACATTGCTGATGTGTCCCAAAAAGGAAAAACAACACTAACTAGCAACAGAAGCACATCTCCCATGTTTCATCTTGAACAAATCCCCTATGTGCTGGATGTCCACTCTCAAGAATCTTTTTCTAAATCAGACACTAAAATTGATTGAAACTTGATTTATTTCTTCCAAGTGAAATATTATTCACAGCTTTTGCCAAATGTGTACAGCTACTAAATTTGAACTCATGAATTTCTGGCCAAGGCCATTCCATTCTGATTTAGAAGGTATAGGGAGAAAGTATAGAGTATAAATAAATAGTGGCTGGATGATATGACGTCAGAGAAAACTGGTGAAGATTAGATATGGAAGGAAATTCATACATAGCAAAGAGGTAGTTATGTGCAAAATAGGTGACCTGTGATTATGTGCAAAATAGGTGACATGTGATTATGTGCAAAATAGGTGATCTGTGATTATGTGCAAAATAAGGCTAACATTTTGCAATTTAACATGATTTTAATAGTAAAAACAAATAGTAAATATATTTCCCATATAATACATCAACGTTATGTAATGATAAGAAAAAATGGAATGTAAATCACATTATGACCACACACAGCCATTACTTAAAATTTAAAACATTGGAGGCTGGAGCGATAGTACAATGGGTAGGGCATTTGTCGTGCATGCAGCTGACCTGGATTTGATTCCCCGGCATCCCAAATGGTCCTCTAAGCACCACCAGGAGTAATTCCTGAGTGCAGAGCCAGGAATAGCTGTGGAGCATTGCTGGTGTGACCCAAGAAAACAAAAATAAATAAATAAATAGATGATAGATAAATAAATAAATGAGCGAATAGATGAGTGAGTAAATAAAACATTGTAAATAATAGAAATATCAGTTACTTGGGGGGAAATGAACCAATAGGGAATCTACAACTTACTAGATATTAAATACTACTAGAAGTAAATTAAATGAAAGAACAAAAGTAAAATAGAAACTTTATCAAGACTGTTTTACAAACATCTGCTGAATTTCTTGGTTATTTATGTGTTCTGGTTTTCAGAAGTAAAACAAATAAATACATAAATAAAACCTACACCTCTAATGAAGACTGATGTAATTATCACATCTATAAATGAAATATTTTCATTATTTTCCGCACTTCTTCAACTAACACCTTTTTGCTTATGTTCTGAAAAGGAGGGTGGGGCAAGGGGCAGTGATACCTCTAAATCCCTCAGGAGCTCGGCAATTTTTAATCCTTCTTACTCTTTTCTTTTTTTACTGATCCTTAAGTTACAGATTTACACCTTCTGTGATTCCTTTTTATTTGAAACCAAAAAATTTAGACCAAAGAAAGCCTTGCATTCGTCCCTCAAGAACATTACATAATGTTTCTGGGGCCGGCGTTAATCCAGCAGGTAGGGCGTTTGCCTTGCACGCGGCCAGCCCGTGGCGGCCTGGGTTCGATCCCCGGCATCCCATATGGTCCCCCGAGCACCGCCAGGAGTGATTCCTGAGTGCAGAGCCAGGAGAGAAACCCTGAGCATTGCCAGGTGTGACCCAAAAGAAAACAAAATTACATAATGTTTCTATAATAGCAGCTGTTATTTGAATTTCCCAAGAAATGACTAAGAAATGCCAGCTAATGTAATCATTGGTCCCATTAACTAAATGCTTAGTTTTACCTAACTTTTCATTTTTAATGATTAAAAATCAGATACTTTTTTTCTCCAAACTAAACATTTCCTGTTAGTAATCCTTTTTACCTTCATAAATAGCAATTTTTTAAGGCATAAGCTTTAAGTTCCTATGAGATGTCATTTAAACATTTCTCTTCTAAATTTGTAGACTGTTGATAGTGCTGGGGATCAAACTGTCCACACACGAGGCAGGTGCCTTAAGCCCTGCACCATCTCTCTGGGCCCTCTTTGAAAGAAACCTATTTGTGAGAAAATAATTGTTGTCATTGCCTCATCCCATTAACTAAATATTATCTCTAGTCCTGAAGAGGTAAACTATGATTTGGGCAATCTCAGAACATTATGATAAATATTATTTCGATCATGGAACTGACCTAGAAAACCAGCTTGATTTCATTCAGCTTCGACTTAGTTGTAGTCCACCAAGGTTCGCAGTAAAGTGGAAAAGCTGTATTTGGTGGAGTCAGCATATGCACTAACAAGACTATCTCCCTTTTATTCTCTAGAAATAATAACTACGTGACAAGCTAGACTATTTTTTTTAAATTTTAATGTCTAAATTACTCCTGGGAAGAAATATCTGCCAGAGAAACTAATTGCTTTAATTTTTCAAATAAATGAAGTATAATTAATTAAATTGCTATAGCAATTAATTGTTATAGGCAAAGGATATTTCATGATTTGAATTATTTTGGAGGGAGGGAGTGCCTCAGTAGTGCTCAGGAACCCCCGTGGAGCACTCCCAGCAAAGCCCAGCCCAGTCTGGCAAGACCTGGGTCCACTTCTTTGAGGGATGTCACCAGCCCAACATTTTTGTTCATCTCTTTTTAGTGTCGGGGGCCACACCTAGTATTCGAGCTTCCTCTGGCTCTGTGGTCAGGGGTCACACCTGTGGGACTTGGGGGAACGTAAACAGTGCCAGGGATCAAGCCTGAATCAGGTGCACACAAGACACTCTAACTGCTGGACTACCCTCCAGCCCACCCCACATTTGAATTTTACAAGCACAGGAATCACATTTTAGAGTCACCCCTAACAGATTTTCTGACCCCCTTTTTGTTATTGCTTTCTTTAATGTGAATTTTGAATAATTTCACATTTATTTTCATGTACAAATGACTTTACATTCAATTAGAATCCAATGTTGGCTTAGTGTAGGCCAATAATCTTTCATATACGATGCTAAGATAGTTAAATATTGTCAAAATGACTACCTTTAAAAAAAAAGGACTGATCAATGGTTAGTAACTGCCACAAGTTTCGGGGGTGGGGGGGGTGAAGAGCAGTTAGTATAGAGAAGAGACCAGTATGACAATGATAGTTGGGAATGCTCATTTTGGGCAGGAACTTAGTACTTAAAGTAGGTAAAGGTGTATACCTGGTAACCCTTCAGTATCTGTTTTGCAAACCATAATCCCCAAAAGGAGAGAGAGAGAGAGAGAGAGAGAGAGAGAGAGAGAGAGAGAGAAAAAAAAAAGTGCCTGGCATAGAGACAGGCAGTGGTGGCAGGGAGCAGGAGGGAAACTGAGGACACTGGTGGTGGGAAATGTACACTGATGAAGGGATAGGTGATGGAATATTGTATGACTGAAACCAAACCATGAACAACTTTGTAACTGTATCGGTGAATCTCACTGATTCAATTTAGAAATCACAAAATGCCTAAATTTCATTATATTACTTCTCCAGTAAGAAATATGCTACTCTGGTTGGGATGCATATGAACACATCCAACAATGCTCAAGGGTTACTCTTTCCTCTGAGTAATTCCTTCAGGAATCACTTCAGGAATCACCCCTAGCAGTGCTCAGGGGACTATATGGGATGCTGCTGGACTGAACGTGGGTTGGCTACATGCAAGGCAAGGACCTTACCTGCTGTATTGTTTCTCTGGCCCCAGCAATACACTTCTGTATTCTTCAACAAGAACACGTGGAGAGACTAAGCCAACAAATTCAAAATAACAGAGGCTGACAAAAACAAGCAAACAAAAAAAGCCGCTTATCTGAGATTCCTTGAGACTGCAGAATATAATTATGAGACTCTAGAGGGTGCCTCAGCCTGACCACCTGGGACTGAACCTGGGACACCAACATTTTAGTGCAAAGACTGGCTTCTCTCTTCTAGACTTAGAAATTGGCAAGAAAAAAAAAAAAAAAACGGGTAGCAACCTATATTTTCTTCCATTGTTTTGCAATTTTAGAAGGGAAACATTGCTTTGCATTAAATTTAATTGATATCGTACTATTTTGTGAAAGGAAATATGGTTTGAGATTCTATTCTACCCTATATTTATGCTTTTCCCCCCCACTGATGAATGACCTAAAACCTGAGCTGTGCAGGAGGAAGAGAGCGGCATGGAATGCCTTCAAAGGCATCGAAGAAATAGCTAAAAAGGACAAAGAACCTCCGGCTCCGGGCACATCTCTTTGACTCCACCGTTCTCCCTGCATTAACATACGCCTCAGAGACCTGGGCCCTACGAAAGCAGGATGAGAATGCTATTCGGTCTCCCAGAGAGGCATCGAAAGAGCTATGCTTGGAATATCACGCCTCACTCAAGTGAGAGAAGGAATCCGGAGTTCTGACCTCCGTCGCTATTCCAGAATCAGGGACGCTGTCTCGTTTGCCAAGGCATCGAAAATCAGATGGGCTGGACATGTAATGCGATTTGGAGACAACCGCTGGACTAGAGCCGTTACCGACTGGATCCCACGGGATGTCAAAAGATCACGTGGCCGCCCACCTACAAGATGGTCAGACTTCCTTGTTAAGACCCTGAAGGAACGGTTTGAGGCTCTTCATATTCCTGAATCAACCAGATGCCATTGGGCTACATTGGCACGTGATAGGGTCCAATGGAAATGTTACTGGCGCCCGCTCGAGCAAATCGATGAGTAACGGGATTCAAGTGATCAAGTGATCAAGTGATTGATGCCGGACATTCAGGCTCCTGCATTGGATATTTTCCTTGCTATGTCTGGTGTTTTTAGTACTTTCAGGTGTTTTTTTTAAATATTTTTTATACTACCGTAAAATATACAATTACAAAGATGCTCATAAGATGTTCATATTTGGGTTTCAGTCATACAGTGTTCCAGCATCCATCCCTCCACCAGTGCCCATTTTCCACCACCAGTGTCCCCGATTCCCTCCCCACCCCCTAGTCTGCTTCTATGGCTGGTTCTTTATTTCTTTCTCTTTACCTCTTTCTCTTTTCCTTCCCTTCTACATTGTGGATTACAATACATACATTAAGAGGTTGTAATATGTATCTTTTGCCTGTATTTAATGCCCAGTTCTAGGTTGGTATTAGCACTTTCCACAATTATTAGCACACTGTTCCATTTTCTGTCTTACCTAGCCTCTGACTCCCACACGTTTGTGATAATTTCCACCTTTGACAAGACCTCCTGATATATGTTTCACCTGACCTTGGATATTGGTATTTGCAGACATAAATATATATACGTATATATTTATGTCATGTAAATAAAAGCAGTCATTCTATATCTGTCTCTCTCTTCTGGCTAATTCCGTTCAACATGATCCTCTCCATGTCCATCCATTTATATGCAAATTTCATAACTTCATTTTCCTAACAGCTGCATAGAATTCCATTGTGTAGATGTACCAAAGCTTCTATATCCAGTCATCAATTCTCGGGCACTCTGGTTGTTTCCAGATTCTGGCTATTGTGAATAACGCTGCTATGAATATAAAAGTAGGGATGGTGTTTCTGCTGCATATTTTTGGCTTCCCAGGGCATATTCCCAGGAGTGGTATGGCTGGGTCAAATGGGGAGTTCAATTTCTAGTCTTTGGAGGAATATCCATATTGTTTACCAGAAAGGCTGTACCAGTCGACATTCCCACCAACAATGGATGAGTGTCCCCTTTTCCCCCACATCCACACCAGCACTTGTTGTTTTTGCTCTTTTGGATATGTGCCAGTCTCTGTGGAGTAAAATGATATCTCATCGTTGTTTTAATTTGCATCTCTCTGATGATTAATGATGATGAGCATTTTTCATATGTCTTTTGGCCATTCGAAGTTTCTTCCTTGTTGAAGTTTCTGTTCATTTCTTCTCCCCATTTTTTTTCTGTTTTTTTTTCCCCAAATTTTATTACACCACTTTCAGACATACAATTGCAAGATGCTCATGTAGAGTTTTGGTTCCACAGTGTTCCAACACCCATCCCTCCACCCAAACCCATCTCCCATCACCAATGTCCCCACCTCCCTACCCCTCCCACACTTCAACTACTTGGCGGGTTCTGTATGTCTTTTCTCTCCTCTCTATCTCTCCCTTGCGCCAAACTTTCCTGAACATCGTAGAATGCAGTGCATTAAAGGACATAACTGTTTCCACTACTTTGATGGACAGCGCAGCCGCTTGCGGCCGCGCGACCTGGGCTAGAACTGGTTTTGTTCTGTTAATCTGGTCGTGAGGTAGTATCCCAGTGTCCGGACAGCGAAGGTGGTGGCTAGTGTGGTGGGCGAGTCTCATCCTGCTGCTTCTGGGACCCCCAGAGGTGATGGGCCAACTCCCAAAACCCATCTGTCCTCCTGGGAGCCCCATGGTCAGCTGAGCCTGGGGAAAGCGGAGTTCCAGCTTCCCCAGCCGCGTTTGAGACTGCATGCTTTGGCTGGTGGTCCCAGGGCAGCTTCTTCTCCCCATTTTTTGATGGGGTTGTTTGTTTACTTCTTTTAAAGTTCTACCAGTGCCTGATATATCCTGGATATTAACCCCTTGTCAGATGGGTATTCTTTCCCATTCTGTGGACAGTCTTTGTATCTTAGTCACTGTTTCTTTTGAGGTGCAGATGCTTTTTAGTTTCATGTAGTCCCATATGTTTATCTTTTCTTTTTTTTATTTAGAAGATCTTTATTAAAAGAACCTTTTGTTTCAGATCACAGTCTGTGAAGATTATTTAAAAAGCAAGCACAATAATATAAATATGAATCACTGTTGTGATATTTTAATGAATATATAACCACAATATAAAGCAATTTTTTTTTTCTCTGTTACTAGTTTTAAATTCCATTCTTATTTTTTCCACTCAGTTCCTTTTATTTAGTTTTTGGCTTTTTTGAGTCACAACCCACTGTGATGCTCAAGAGTTACTCCTGGCAATGCACAGGGGACCATATGGGATGCCAGGGATCGAATCAGGGTGAGCCACGTGCAAGAAAATCACCCTCCCTGATGGACTATCACTCTACCCCAAGTTCCTTTTTTTTTTTAAATTTTATTACACCATTTTTAGACATACAATTGCAATATGCTCATGCTAGAGTTTTGGTTCTACAGTGTTCCAACACCCATCCCTCCACCCGAACCCATCTCCCATCACCAATGTCCCCACCTCCCTCCCCCTCCTGCACCCCCAACTACTTGGGGGATTCTGTATATCTTTTCTCTCTTCTCTATTTCTCCCTCCCACCTACCTTTCCTACACATCGTAGAATGCAGTACATTAAAGGAAATAACTATTTCCACTAGTTTGATGGACCACGTGGCTGCTTGTGGCCATGCTACTTAGGGGCCTCATGGTCAGCATCCGGACAGCGAAAATGGTGGCTAATGTGGTGGGTGAGTCTCATCCGGCTGCTTCTGGAACCCCACCAAGGTGATGGGCCAACACCCAAAAACCCATCTGTCCTCCTGGGGGCCTCATGGTCAGCTGAGCTAGGGAGAGCCAAGTTCCAGTTCCCCCAGCTGCGTCTGAGGCTCTGCATGCTATGGCTGGTCGCCCCAGGGCAGCTCCTGGGGTGGGGCTACACAGGCTCTGACAAATGGAGAGGGAGGGGGCAATCTCAGCTCCATCTGACGAATTCCCGGTGTTTCCCGCTTCTGGGAGCTGCCTACCTGGGCTCGAACTCATTTTTGCTCTGTTAATCTGGTCTTGAGGTCAGCGTCCCCTCCTGGGTGGGCTCCTAATGTGCTGCAGCATCCGGACAATGAAAAAGGTGTCTAATGTAGTGGGCAAGTTTCATCCGGCTTCTTCCAGGACCCCCAGAGGTGATGGGCCAACACCCAAAACCCGTCTTTCCTCCTGGGGGCCCCCAGCTGAGCCAAGGGAGATCTGAGTTCCACCCCCCCCAGCTGCGTCTGAGGCTCTGCATGCTATATCAACCTCTCCAGTTTGATGCAAATAGAATGATCATTGAAGTGTACAAATGAGAAAGATCCTGAAAGGACCTGGTGCTAAAATCCACTGCATCTAAGATTAAACTGCGACGGCAGAGCCACCATGTGCCTGCGCAGCCGTGGATCTGGAGTCTCTGTCTTGCAGCGGTTGACTGTGGTGGCTGGAGCTCAGGGTCCCACCCACTGAGCCCGGAGGCTGGGGACTGGGTGGAGGCCCCCAATCTTTGTTCCGAGTCCAGCAGGCGTGGCCACCTGCATAGCGAGCAGGCCCTAGGAGCCATGTAGGACACTACCAGACGCTGGCCGAGCCTTTTGCCTTTCCCCGGGAACTCCATAGAGCCGCTCACCATGAGGCTGAGCTGCGCAGCTGTTGTTTATCTTTTCTTCTAGCTGCTTTGTTAGTGGTGTTTCACCTTTAAAAAATGCCTTGGAGCCTCAATGTGGAGGGTTTTCCCTATATTTTCTTCAATGTACTTTTATGGATTCAAGTCTGATATTGAGATCTTTAATCCATTTTGATCTGATTTTTGTACATAGTGTTAGACAGAGGTCCAAATCATTTTTTTTACATGTCTCTGCCCAGTTTTCCCAACACCACTTGTTGAAGAGGCTTTCCTTACTCCATTTTGGACTATTTGCACCTTTATTAAAGATTAAATGATCATGTGTTTGAGTTTGGGTGCCGGGGTACTCAATTCTATTCCATAGGTCCACAGGTCTGTTTTTATTCCAATACCATGCTGTTTTAATTACTACTGCCTTGTGGTACAGTTTGAAGTTGGGAAAGGTGATGCCTCCCATCTTCTTTTTCCCGAGGATTGCTTTAGCTATCCTTGGGAGTTTATTGTTCCATACAAATTTCAGGAGCGTTTGGTCAATTTCTTTGAAGAATGTCATGGGTATCCTTATAGGGACTGCATTGAATCTGTACAGAGCTCTAGGGAGTATTACCATTTTGACAATGTTGATTCTCCCCCATCCATGACCAGGGAATGTGTTTCTATTTCCTCGTGACCTCTTTTATTTCTTGGAGCAGTGTCTTGTAGCTTTCTTTGTACAGGTCCTTTACACACTGGTTAAGCTGATTTTCTGTGGCACAATTGTGAATGGAATTGTTTCCTTAATATCCCTTTCTTCTCTTTCATTATTTGTATATAGGAGAGCCACTGACTTTTGGGTGTTGATTTTGTATCCTGCCACTCTACTATATGTGTCTATTATTTCTAGGAGTTTTTGGTAGAGAGTTTAGGGTTCTCTAGGTATAATATCATGTCATCTGCGAATAGTGATAGCTTGACTTCTTCCCTGTCTGTCTGTATGCCCTTGATGTCCTTTTCTTCTCTGATTTCTATGGCAAGTACTTCCAGTACTGTATTGAATAAAAGAGGTGAGAGTGGGCAACCTTGTCTTGTCCCTTATCTTAGGGGAAGGCTTTCAGTTTTTCCCCATTGAGAATGATGCTCGCTGTGGGCTATTGATAGATGGCTTTGACTATATTGAGGAAGGTTCCTTCAATTCCCATTTTCTGGAGGGTTTTAACCATGAAAGGGTGCTGGGTCTTGTTAAATGCTTTCTCTGCATCTATTGATATGATCATATGATTTTTATTTTTTCTCCTATTGATATAATGTATTACGTTGATTGATTTGCAAATGTTGAACCATCCTTGCATTCCCAGGATGAATCCTACTTGGTCATGATGTATAATCTTCTTGATGAGTCTTTGGATTCTGTTTGCTAGTATTTTGTTGAAGACCTTAACATCTGTATTCATCAGGGGGATTGGTCTGTAGTTTTCTTTCTTTTGTGTTGTCTCTCCCTGCTTTGGGTATTAGGGTGATATATACCTCGTAGAAGCTGTTTGAGAGTGTTTCTGTTTCTTCTATTTCCTGGAAGAGCTTGAAAAGGACTGGCAGTAGGTCCTCCTTAAAGGTTTGGTATAATTTGCTAGTGAATCCATCTGGACCTGGGCTTTTGTGTTTGGGCAGACTTTTAATTACTGTTGCAATTTCCTCGATGGTGATAGGCTTATTCAGGTGTTGCAGGTCTTCTTGTTTCAGCCATGGGAGGTTATAGGACTTCAGTAATTTATCCATTTCTTCTAGATTCTCATGTTTCACGGCATAAAGACTCTCAAAGGAATCTCTGATGATCTTTTGGATTTCTGTGGTTTCTGTTGTGATTTCACCATTTTTATTTTGTTTATTTGGGTTCTCTCTTTTCCTGTCCTTACAAGTCTTGCCAGTGGTGTGTCGATCTTATTTAGTTTTTCAAAGAACCAGCTCTTGGTTTCATTAATTTTTTTGAATTATTTTTTTGGGTTTCCAACTCATTGATTCCTCTCTAAGTTTTACTATTTCCTTCTTTCTGCTTCAGGTGTATTTCTAATGCCTGGACTTGGGGCAGTTTGAAGTTGTGAAGAACCAATCAGCTTAGCAGAAGCTAGAGATCTGGTTTCTGATCCTGGCACTCTATGTAATATTTTAGATATAATTTTGGTTAAGTCAACCAACTTTTTAAAGAATTGATTTTTTCAACTGTATACTAAAAAACACTAGATTTGGATTTATTACACCTTTATGTATTCTGACTATATAATTAGGCATTTGTGTTTTAGAGTGGACCACGGGAAGATGGAACAGAACCTGCAAATACAATTTAACTTACAGCTTTGAAAGACCCATCTGCACAGAGCAGAAACACTCCTCTGTCTTCTTTCTTGTCAGGTTTTCAATCCCATTGTTAAAACATGTATGTGTGGCAGAAAAGAAAGAAGAGTTACAGTCTCCAGAATGCTCCTACTAACTAGTATGTATATATCTTGTCCCTGGGAACTAACTGTTTATGTACTATTTGATTTTTTTAATCATTACTGTATTCAATTACTGAGGAAATTATTTGGAATTTGAAGTGATGAAGGACAGAGAGAACATATATTCCTGGATATTTGTTTAATGCCTCTATTTATGGTTGCCAAACAGTGTTATCCATTATTTATACATCAAATATTCCTGAGCTTAGCACTTGAAATATAGCAAAGAACAAGTGCTCAAAGATCTTTGGGCAAATAACTCTGAAAGTTCCTTCAGCCACCCAGTATTCATTCTCTCTCCACTCTGTCTCTAATTTAATGCATTCATATCACTTTTCAACAGTCTGTCATTTTATTTATTTTTATTCTTAACTTCATATTAAGTTCCAGGGATCAAGGAAATCTAATTTTATTTATTTGGGGGGTTAGGGCCATACTCAGCAGTGCTCAGGGCTACTCCTAGCTCTGTGTTCAGGGGGTTGCTCACACTAGTGCTCAGGGACTTGGCAGTGCTGGGGATCAACCCAGGTCTCCTGCAGGTAGAGCATGTTCTCAGTCCATCGACTATCTCCCAGATCCAGGAAAATATTATTTGTTTCTTTAATCACTGAATCAGTGTCTAACACAGTGAAATACTACTTGTGGTTCTGATTAGAGATGTGAATTCATCATAAAGAAACCTAAAAATACCCTGAGAAAATATATTTAATGACTTAGTCATATAGTAAATGAATTCAGTATTTTGATAATTATTCTAATATAGAATGTGCTTTATATAAAACAAGTTGATATTCTCCCATATTTTTGCTTTACCAGTAGGTGGCGCTCCAAAATAAACCTGAATATAGTATTAGCCACCCTAACATCCCCCTAAATTTTCATTAGCTATAGATTAATAAACGGTTCTCAATGAGAAAACACTTTCGTATCTTCTTTGTAATAAATTCTTTAAACTCTTTGGTGACGATAAAATTTCTATTTAGAGTAAAATCCCAGATTAGTCATAGGAGACAAACTAGAAGGCAAAGAACTGCTCTTCAGGCCTGTGCTCTCCCTTGAACACGTATCTTGCTTGGCTTGATGCCTGTTTATTTGCCCAGTTCCACTCTGGAGAATCATGCATTCTCTCTCAAATACGGACTTCTCCATTTTTCTCCCCTCACTCTCTCTCACTTTTGGGGTGGGGGTTACACCTGGCAATGCTCAGGGGTTACTCCTGACTCTGCACTCAGGAATTACTCCTGGCAGTGCTTGGGGAACATATGGGATGCCCGGGATCAAACGCAGGTTGGCCGTGCAAGGCAAATGCCCTACCCGCTGTGCTGTTGTGCTGTTACCTGGCCCTACATCTTTCTTTCTAAATAAGTTTTAATAAAAATTTTCCTGCTTCACACACACACACACACACACACACACACACAAATCAAAGCAAAAAAAATATGTATTGTGCTAGAGACAGTCAAACCAAGCTCTGCATGCAGAAGACCCATATTTGCCAACTTCCTCCCCCCTAGTACAGCCGGGAGTGACCCTGGGAACAATCTGTAGAAGCCCCAAATTATGTGTGCCTTCCAAGAAAGTTTGGAACTGAGAAGTGAACTCACAAACAAGATCAAATGGTGTAAGAAGGCAAACTGCTGTATGACTTCTCAAATCACATCAATTTGCTTAGAGATCTGGCAAACTTGAATCAAGGAAGCATTAAACTGCTCTTCATTGGAGTTCTATTAAATCAGGCGGTTAAATTCATATACCCATTATTATATTAGCTGTTTTATAGACGTAGTTATAAAATTATACATCTATATCTGTATCTGTCTTTCAAAATCTTTTGGGGGCCAGAGAGATAATAAAATGAAGACATGTGTACTGTACATGACGGCTCTTGCCTTGTATGCAGCCAACCTGTTTGATCCATGACACTACACACCGTCCCCTGAGCACCTTAAGGTATGGCTCAACCATCTAGCCACCTCACCACCCCCTCCCCCACAACACACAATAGTAACAAAATTTATTTGTGGGGTTGGTACTTGGATTAAGAGATTTGACACGTGGGGCCGGAGCGGTAGCCCAGCGGGTAGGGGCGCTTGCCTTGCACGCAGCCGGCCTATGCCGGCCCGGGTTCGATCTCCGGCATCCCATATGGTCCCCTGAGCACCGCCAGGACTAATTCCTGAGCAAAGAGCCAGGAATAACCCCTGTGCATGGCTGGGTGTGACCCAAAAAAAGCAAAAAAAAAAAAAAAAAAAAAAAAGCTAAAATCCCTGGCATCCCATATGGTCCCCTGAGCACAGCCAGGAGTAATTCCTGAGTGCAGAGCCAAGAGTAACCCCTGAGCATCTCCAGGTGTGACAGAAAAAGAAAAAAAAAAAAAGAGAGATTTGACACATGATCCTGCCCCTTGAGGTGTTGCAGGTGTGGCTGTGGTGCCCCGCTGCGCTGGCAAGTGGCAGACAGGAGATAGGCTTGTCTACACTCCCAGGGCTCTGCCCTGTGGGCCATGGATGGTGGCGCTGACATAGGAAGAGCAGTGCGCAGCCACGGAAGAGGCTTAGATAACAAAGTAGGCCTCCCAGGATCTTTCACATCTGTACAACATGATCATTGTAGTTGTAACAAACTGGGGAGGTTGATGGGGAATGAGGAACTATAATGTCACATTAGAAATAGCTACTGAATATATACTAGATAATTGCATCATAAACCGTAAGGCAAGCCACAAGGTGTAGGAGAAGAGAGAGAGAGAAATACAGAGACATAAATAGAGATAGAGAGAAAGATGAGAGACTCAGATGCACAAGGGAGAACTGCCATCCGGCTCTCCCCTAGCTCAGCTGACCATGAGGCTCCCAGAGGCAAGATGGGCTGTAGGGCTTCAGAAGCAGCTGGATAAGACTCTCTCACTATAATAGCCACCATTATCACCGTCCGGACCCCAGAGCTCATCAGAACCCATGCAAGAGAGACGCTGATCTCATGACCAGCTCTCAGAGGCGGAAGTCACCAGGCGTTACTGGAGATGGAACTGGGGTACCTCTTCCCCTCTCTGACTTGTCCTAGAGGCCTGGTGGCCCTGCCCATGAACTGCCTCAGGGCTCTCAGCCATGATGCAGAGACTCAGAGCTGGATGGCAGCTCTCCCTTAGCTCAGCTGACCATGAGGCTCCCAGGAGGCAAGATGGGTTTTGGGTGGGCCCATCACCTCTGTAGGCCCCTAGAAGCATCTGGATGAGACTCCGCTCACCATAATAACTGCCATTTTTGTGGTCCAGACCCTGCTACATCAAACTATTGGAGCCAATCATGTTCTGGAATATATTACAATCTACAATGTGTAAGAAAGGGAAGTGAGAAGGAGAGAGAGAGAGAGAGAGAGAGAGAGAGAGAGAGAGAGAGAGAGAGAGAGAGAGAGAAAGGAGATAAAGAAACAGCCATGGAGGTAGGCTGGGGGAAGAGGGAAGGTGTTGGAGGACAGGTTTAGCTATTCTGGGAGTTTTGTTGTTTTGCCCACTCCCAGCTTAATCTATTTAAGTCAAGGTTCATTCTAATGAGACCTCTCTTCTATGTGAACACTGCTAGAGGGTGTGGCACTTACAGAAGTCACCTTGATTGAATAACTTCTGACTTATACATCTACTAAGACTTCTATGTTTTCTAGATTGGGCACAGCTCCTCTTTATACCCACTGCACCCAGCGTGGGACAGTTAGAATTTACCAGGAGACTACCACCCTGGCTACGCTGAGACTATAGGAAGACTATAGGAAGGATCATACTAGTTTGCTCTAAGCAGGCGAGTGTGACCCTTTCAGTACACAAGAACAAGATACTCAGAATCACCCTGGTGCAGATAATAATAAGAAGGACCTTGTGGGTACCATCTAGATTACATGAAGCTCATGAAGTTAAGATGTATTACTTTATACCAGCCCCTCTCTCCAGTGTTTTACATAAGAGATAATCTTGGTAGAAAGGGATTAGACCTTGGCATAACCTTTGTTTATACCTGCAATAGGGTGTGGCACTACACTCTGTTTAGAGTTCGTTGTTGACATGACCCTCCCGGTTGGATTACTTTGGTGTATATAAGGGACTGACTTGAGGCCCCTTCACCTTCTTACCCTTTGGGCCTTTTAGCTTTCGGCTTTTGGCTCCTGTGGCTTTTGGCCTTCGGCCTTTTGCTTTTGGCTTTTTGCTCTTTGGCCTTTTTGCTCCTTCTGGGTAGGACTCAGCTTGGGTGAGATCCTCTCTCTTTGGTGGGAGACTTAGGCTCTTTTGTATGGTCTAAATTCAGACCAGAGCTAGAGTTGTTTCATTATATTGGATTGCTGTGGAAGAGGTTTTGTACTATTAAAAGCCATTTTTGGAACTGCACCGGACTCGTGAGTTTTCATCTGCTCCCCGGCGTCTTCGGAGGTAGAAGAGAACTTCAGTTCTGACACTGTCTGGGACCCCAGCGGCCTTCCCCGACAGGAGGGAGGTGGGGACTTTGGTGATGGGAGATGGGCCGAGGTGGAGGGATTAGTGTCAGAACTCTGTAGAACCAAAATTTAAACATGAACATCTTGTAATTGTATATCTAACAATGATATTACATTACATTAATGTAATGTGTACATTACATAACATGGACATGTACTGCGATTTGGAGATGTCCACTGGACTAGAGCAGTTACCAACTGGATCCCCACGGGATGTCAAAAGATCACGTGGCCCCCACCTACAAGATGGTCAGACTTCCTTGTCAAGACCCTGAAGGAATGGTTTGAGGCTCTTCATATTCCTGAATCAACCAGATGCCATTGGGCTACATTGGTTGGTACGTGATAGGGTCCAATGGAAATGTTACTGGCTCAAGCAAATCGGATAAATAATGGGATTCAAGTGATCAAGTGATCACAGTGGTATAATAAAAATATTTTTTAAAAAAAAGAGTTTTGACACATGATCCACAGCAATAGTACGCTAGGTGGAGCATTTGCCCTGCATACAACCCTCCTGGGTTTAACCCCGGCATCCCACATGGTTCCCTGACCACCACCAGGAGTGATTCCCCTGAGCACAGAGCCAAGAGTAAGCTCTGAGCATTTCAGGGTATGACCCAAAGACAAAATTAAATAAAAGAGATTTGGCACACTTAGTGCTCTATAAATTTAACAATCATGATTATCATTATTATTGCTACTACCAATACAAAAGAGAAAGATTTTTTTAAAAAAGCATAAGAAACTGAGAAGTTATTTCACAAATGAGGGTAGATTAGGTGGAAAAACACAGCATCCAGTCATGTATGTCTGCAGCCAGAATGAAGGCATGGTGTCTGCAGCTGGAGTCATAACGCCAGTAAAATCTGGTCGACTGGGACTCCTGAAGCATTTAACCCAGCGCCTGAATGTAGATTCTGCCACTTACAGGTGTGGCACTTGACCCACTCCCAAATAAAAAGTCCTGCATGTGTCTCAGTGGTAGCGTGCCTCTCTTGGGATGCTGGCGGCCTGCTCAGTCTAGAGTACCAGCTGCACGATGCCCTCTGTCACAACATGCGCAACCCTCGACATAACACAGCAGGCGCGTGAGCACTGCACCTGAATGCTCAAGCCCAGCACAGGACAGCAGTGATGCTGATGACAAAGGAAAGAGGAGAAAATAAGTAAATAAACAAACAAATAAACCCCAACTACCAAGGACAGCCTTCCCAGCATCCTCATCTGCAAGAGCAACATCACTCCACCGTTAGAGATGCTCCTCAGTTCTGGAGGCTGCGGTCTGAAAGCAAGGCCTAACAGCACCTCAACTTCTCCCAAGGCTCTGGGGAAGAACGCTTCCTGCCTCCTCTGGCCACAGGTGGCTGCTGGCAATCCTTGCTGTGATTTCTCTGGTAGCTCCAATCTCTGCCTCCTTTGTTCATCTTTCTCCTCTGTGTTTCTCTCCTAGTGTCATGATCATTGGATTTGGGCCACCCTAATCCAGACCAACTCTTTATCTGAATTCACTGCATCTTCAGAGACCCTATTTCGATAACATCACATTCTGAAGTTCTGGGTGGACGTGTATGAGCTTTTGCAAGACACAGTCAACCCAAGATAAATGACTGCTGCCAATAAGATAAATAAAGTCATCCAATGCACCCGAATCTTTCTTTATTAAACACTTTCCTTATAACACAAATTGATTTCTCGTAATGTCTCCATTATTTGATCTCCTGAGTAGAATCTATGTTTTCTGCAGGCAGGAACTAGAATAGTGCCAGACACTTGACTGAAGTTTGAGAGCACGGGATGTAGTTCAAGCAGTGCACAAAACCTGTCGTATTTATTCAGTGCACCACAGCCCAGAGTACCAGGTGATGCTTGGATTGAAACCAGGTCCTCCTTATGCAAAGCAGATACTCAGCCCTTGAGCTCCCTTTTCAATTCCACACGGCATAAACTTCCAATGATATTCTGAGTCTTGGAACTGGGGAGAGGACATTTTGCTGAGGGCAGATGTATGACACCCCTTGCCCTACATGCTAGTTCCAATAATTCTGTTTTACATATTTTTAAAAGCTACTTTGAAAAAATGAGGGATTGTGGGCCGGAGTGATAGCCCAGCGGGTAGGGCATTTGCCTTACACGCTGCTGGCCTGTGCCAGCCCAGGTTTGATTCCCCGGCCTCCCATATGGTCCCCCAAGCACCACCAGGAGTAATTCCTGAGTGCAGAACCAGGAGAAACCCCTGAGCATTGCCTGGTGTGGACCCAAAAAAAAAAAAAAAAAAAGAAAAAAAATGAGGGATCGGGATACAGCTCAGTGATAGATGGTAGAACACTTGTTTTGCATGTATGAGGCTTTGAGTCTTAGACTAAACACTGAATATTTTAATTATTATTATCACTACCTTCAGACAGTAATGGTTCATAATATTGGTTCATAAATGGTTCATAAGATTTTTTTTTTCTCTTCAGCAATATCACTCCTGGGAATATATCCTGAGAGGCCAAAAGCACACAGTAGAAACACCCATCTACACTTCTATATTCACAGCAGTACTGTTCACAATAGAATCTGGCAACAACCTGAGTGCCCAAGAACAGACGACTAGATAAAGCAACTTGGTACATCTAACAATGGAATACTACGCAGCTGTTAGGAAAAACAAAGCTATGAAATTTGCCTATAAATGGATGGGACATGGAGAGATCATGTTGACTGAAATTAGCCAGATGGAAAAGGACAGATAGAGAATGACTGTAGTCATTTGAGGTTATAAAAATTAGTATGATACTAATATCCAAGACCAGGCAAAAACATGGATCAGGAGATCTTGTCAGTGGGTGGAATCTACCACAAGTGTGTGGGAGTCAGAGATTAGGTAAAACAGAGAAGGACCAGGGGGAGGGGGGGACAAAGACAGAGAAGGAACGTGTGCTAACAATTGTTGAAATGGTAATACCAGTCTACAACTGAGCATTGAATGTAGGCAAAGGGATATACATGATAACCTCTAAATGTATGTATTGCAAGCCACAATGTGTTAGAGAAGGAAGAGAGAGAAGAGAGAGAGAGAGAGAGAGAGAGAGAGAGAGAGAAGAGGCAAAAGTGCCTGCCATAGATGCAGGCTGGGGGAGGAGGGAAGGAATTAGGGACATTGGTGGTGGGAAATGTGCACCAGTGGAGGGATTAATGTTGGAACACCATATGATTGAAACCTAATCATGAACAGTTTTATAATTGTATATTACACCATGGTATAAATAAATTTTTTTTCTCTTAACCATTTTGTTAATGGACATTCTCTTACAAAGATAATGCAATTAGTTTTGTTTTGCTTTTTGGGGGTTTTTTGTGTTTTCTTCTTGATGGGAGCTAATTTATATCTTCTTTTTTTTTTTTTTGGGTCACAACTGGCATTGCTCAGGAGTTACTCCTGACTCTGCACTCAGGAATTACTTCTAGCAGTGCTCAGGGGACCATATGGGATGCTGGGGATCGAACCTGGGTCCAGCCGCATGCAAAGCAAATGCCCTA
>JAJIBD010033214.1:0-20254 GCA_021461705.1 Cryptotis parvus | reverse complement strand
CTTTTGAAAACTAATGCTGATAAAATGTTTTTAAAGACAAATGATTATATATCTAGCGCATCTCACCAAACATTTGAAAATGTCCCAGTGGTACATAAGTAAATGGTTCCATTTTCTCTCTCTAAATACTTCTGTCAATATCTTCCTTTCACTGAATCTATCTTAATATAAGCCCACTTCACGCTTATCCCTTTATTTTTTTCCAAAAATATGTTCTTTTCACTTACTAGTGTTTCAGTTCATCATTTCCACAATCCTTTTCCAATCTTTACAGTATTTCTCCTTCATCATATATTTTCAGAGGGAATATTGTCTTTCATTAATAATCAAGGAAATGGAACTAACAGATGATTCTTAAAAACTGTATTTACTAATGTGAGTTGAATGGTTAAAAAAGTGAATCAATTTTAATTTGTGAACTAGGTCACATATTTATTGCAATGACAGGTGCTATAAGGTGAGCAAGATCTGTGTAAGGTTTGACTAACTTTCCATGATATTTTTGTAAACGTATAATTATCATAAGTAATTATGAAATAATTAATACTTATTATCATAAGTTCTGACTCACAGACATGGGCAGAGCTGCTACTGGCTCTCCCTGTGCCCAGACGCCCACGAGGTCACCCTGGGAGGGATGGCGGGTTCTAGCCCTGGCCCGCCACCCCAGCAGAGCCTCCGCAACAAGCCAGACGACCCCCACTCCATGAGGGGCCTCCATTTTCCACATCCGGACTTCTCTCTCATCAGAACTCCACCCAGCAGACCAGCCTATCACAGCCCGGCTCGAGTGGCCACTTGGTTTACCAAAAAAATACTAGATTTAGAGATGACTACATTAGTATGCTACCCGCACAGCAGAGCCTGGCAAGCTACCCATGTTGTATTTGATATGCCAAATGCCAGTAACAATTATAGACCTCATTCCCAGGACCTGATGGAATGGTTTGAGGCTCTTTATATTCCTGGAGCAAGCAGGTGCCCTTGGGCTCTACTAGCATGAGACAGGTCATATGGAGATGTTACTGGTGCCTGCTCAGACAAATCGATGATGAACGGGAAGACAGTGATACAGTGATAATTATCATTTTATAATAACAGTCTCTAAGAATTTTATTTTCTTCTCTTTGACCACTGTCATCTCATAGGCAATCTTTACACCATTATTAATGTTTGCTCATTTGTGTTTTTATTTTGTTGTCTGTTAACCAGTTTTAAACCCATCTATTGCACAAATAGGAAAATCATCTAATACTTGTGCTTTTCCTTCTAATGTATTTTGCTTCCACGTTTTGTTGCAAAGTTGTTTGTACTCTTATAGGCTCATACAAATATTGTAATCTGTGACTTCTATACGTAAGAGAGGATGAGGAATCATCATATAGAACCGGTAGTAGTTCCATCAGTCCTGTTTAATGTCAAAGCTCATAAAGAATAGAACTTTGAAAGGGGATAATAAATTTTTTTTTGGTGAGTGTCCTAGAAGTGCAAATATATAGACTTCTGTCATGTCAAGTTTTCAGAATCACAAAGCATGGGATTATAGATTCTTTGCCATCTCTAATTCTGGAAATATTTTCATTGGAAAAGTGAATCCTATTCATAACCTCATCCTTACAAAGATGTGAGTGATTTTCTATGTTCATGTAAGTATTTTTGATCATGCAAAGTAAACATCAAGGTCTGGTTGAGTTGCAAATGAAATTATATCTAGCTTTATATCATAACTTCACAGACCACTACTTAACTCCATATTATTTCCAAGAATAATTCATTTCGTTTGATGATACTTCTCTACAAAATATTTTTTATTTTTTTAATTTAATATTTATACCTCCGTGAGATACACAATTACAAAGATGTTCATATTTGGGTTACTGTTGGATGACAGATCTAGCTAATCTGGGAGCTTTGTTGTTTTGCCCACTCCCAGCTTAATCTATTTAAGCCAAGATTCATTCTAATGAGACCTCTCTTCTATGTAAACACTGCTAGAGGGTGTGGCAGTTACAGAAGTCACCTTGATTGAATAACATCTGACTTATACATCTACTAAGACTTCTATGTTTTCTAGATTGGGCACAGCTCCTCTCTATATCCACTGCACCCAGCGTGGGACAGTTAGAATTCACCAGGAAACTACCACCCTGGCTACGTTGTGAGTATAGGAAGACTATAGGAAGGATCATACAAGTTTGCTCTAAGCAGGCAAGTGTGACCCTTTCAGCACACGAGAACAAGATACTCAGAATCACCCTGGTGCAGATAATAATAAGGACCTTGTGGGCACCATCTAGATTGCATGAAACTCATGAAATTAAGATGTATTACTTGATTACTTTATTTCAGCTCTCTCCAGTGTTTTACATAAGAGATAATCTCGGGATTAGTCCTTAACCTTTTGTTTATACTTTGCAATAGGGTTGTGGCACTGCTCTTCTACACTCTGTTTAGGATTCTTTGTTGACATGACCCTCCCTGTCACAAATCAGATTACTTTGGTGTATATAAAGGGGACTGACTTGAGGCCCCTTGGCCTTCTCACTTTTGGCTTTTGGCTCCTGTGGCTTTTGGCTTTTGGCTTTCGGCTTTTGCTCTCGGCCTTTTACTCCTTCTTCTGGGTAGGACTCATCTCGGGTGAGATCCTCTCTCTTTAGTGGGAGACTTAGGCTCTTTTGTATGGTCTAAGTTTGGACCAGAGCTGGAGTTTGTTCATTATAGTGGAGTGCTGTGGAAGAACTTTTGTACTATTTAAAGCCTTTCTGGAACTGCACTGGACTAGTGAGTTTTCATCTGTTCCCTGGCATCCTCGGAGGTAGAATTAACTTCTGTCCTGACACTGTCAGAGACCCCAGCGGCATCCCCCACAGGTTACGTCTTCCAGTGTTCCAGCATCCATCCCTCCACCAGTGCCCATTTCCCTCCACCAGCATCCCCGATTCCCTCCCCCTCCCTATCCTGCCTCTATGGCGGTTTATTATCTCTTTCTCTTTATCTCTCTCTCTTCCTTCTCTTACACATTGTGAATTGCAGTACATAGATTTAGAGGTCATCATGTGTATCTTACTGCCTGTATTTTAACAATGATTGTTGCAGGTTCTAAAATACAAATGTAAAATTTCCCCCAGGATTTTTTTTATTCCTATTTGTAATGTTTCACCACTTTTGTTCCTATTTGTGAGTGTAAGCTCTTAACACTCTAAAAATTTATTTAATCATTTCCAATAGGATGAGATCACTTGTCACTTGTCTTCCCATTGTTCATCAATTTGCTCGAACAGACACCAGTAACATCTCCATTCGTTGGGAATGAGGTCCATTATAGTTACTGTTTTTTTGGCATATCGAATATACCACAGGTAGCTTGCCAGTCTCTGCCATAGCTTTGGGTTCATCCCAGGGGACCCAGTCTTTTTTCTATGTCAGACCATCAACTATCCAGGGCCCACGAGGCAGAGCCCCTGGATGTAGACATGTCTGTCTCCTTTTTTTGCCACCTGCTGATGCAGCCAGGCACCATAGCCACACCTGTAACACCTCAAGGGGTGGGGCGGATGAGGTAACCAAATATAAAGAATATACAGTGCTGGATAACAGTATCTAGCTAGCTTGGGATCTATGCTGTCTCATCCACTTTACAGTTTAAGCTATTTCATTGTCCTTAAACCAGGGTTCATGCTAATGAGATCTCTCTTCTGTGTAAATGCTGATGGAGGATGTGGCAGTTACAAGAGTCATTTTGACTCTGAATCAGTAACTTCTGAAATATTATAATCTCTACTACTATTTCAATATTATCTAGATTGGGCACAGTTCCTCTTAATACTCACTGGTCCCAGAATGGAACGGTTAGGAATTTACCAGGAGACCAACACCCTGGCTATGTGAGACTACCATTGAAGATCAAAGGAAGGATCATGCTTGTCTGCACTGAAGCAGGGAAGCATGACCCTTTCAGTAATCAGAGGACAAGACACTCAGAATCATCTTGGTGCAGAATAGAAAATAGATGGACCTTGTGAGTACCATCTAGATTGCATGAAACCCATGAAATTATGATGTGTTTCTCCCATAAATATACATCCATTGAGTTGTATTTTTTTGTACCAGTCTTCTCTCTCTCTCCAGTGTTTTTTATGTAAGAGACAATCTCTGAGGAAGGGACTAATCCCGATCTCAATCATTTGTTTTAGACCTGAAAAAGTGTGGCCCCATCCTTTGTGACACCACCCTACATCTTCACCTAGAACTGATTCACTAATCTTGATGACATTACCCTCCCTGAAGATAGGATTGTTTTGGAATATATAGGGGGGCTGACTTGAGGTACATTGATCCCACTTTGGTGGGAGAGTTGGGCCCGAGTGCATGGTCGAGAGTTCAGGCAAGAGTTAAAGGTTTTGGGAATCCCATATCTTGGATTTTATTGGGTGGAGCTTTTAGTAAAGGCCTTTTGGAACTGCACTGGGCTCCTGAGTTTTCATCCATTCTCTGCCGGTATCAGAGGTAGAAGGAACTCATTTCCTGATATTGTTTGGAACCCCAGCAGCTCCCTGACAACAGAGAAAAGTACTAACTAGAATTATACAGATGGAAACTAGGACATAGGATAAAAGTACTGAGATTCTTCTTTCTTTTCTTTATTTCTTTTCTTTTCTCTTTTCTTTTCTTTTCTTTTCAGTTTTTTGGGTCAAAACTGGCAGTGCTCAAAGCTGACTGCTGGCTCTGAACTCAGGGATCAACATGGTGGGCTTCATGGCACCATTTGGCGTATCAGATATTGAACCAGGTTTTGTGTGGATGCAAGGAAAACTCACTCCCCTGCTGTACTAGCACCCTAGTCCCAGAATCCTATAGTCTTTCAGTTAAATTTTCTCTCACACATTGATTCAATATAATGTAATGCTTTTTATTATGTTTAATAATGTTTTATAATGTTCTTTTATTCATTCAATAATTTACTAAATTCCAGCATCCACACTGATATCATAAGGCTAGAATTAACTTCAAAAATGTTCATGTCTGGGGAATCAAAGATGTACTTTATCAAGTATGTAATATAGATTATTAAATAAATCTATTACTATAAGGAAGGAAGCAAATGACATACTCAATTCAGAGTAATTTGAAGAGGGACTAATTTATGAAGACATTTATATAAAAGGATTTAGTGAGGGATCAAAGAAACAGATAGCTAAGTATTTCTGCTGCCAGTAGTATCCAGTTGTTATTACACACACACACACACACATACACACACACACACACACCCAGATGAGGGATGATGGAACTTGAAACTTGAAGAAGATATGCAGAGAGGACAGCTGTTAGGGAAAGCCTTTGTCAAGTGAGTATATAGTCCCAAATGATGTGAACGTAAGAATGTTAAATAATAAACAGATATCATCCCTCCCCAGTCTTCTAAAGTGATTCTCCTTTGGCTGAAGACCACAAGAAAATAGACCAAGAGAACCCAGCGGTGTTTCTGTGTAAAATCAGTTTCTCACATAGAGAGCTGGAAAATAAATGCTATAAGATACAGTATGTTAGAAGATGATTATTTTTATAGTTTATCCATTTTATTGGTTAACATACAGTCTTTCATCTGGATAAAGCTTACAATAAACATATTATTTTCCATTCTGGCCCTTATAAGAGATGGAGCGTTTGGTGCTGCTAGTCTCCGAAATATCTAAATCCTCTACTGCAGGTGCTATTGATGAAAATCAGAGGAAAAGGAAAAAGTATAAAATTGAAATATTGGGTAATATAAAATTTATCTACTCTATTTAGTACAAACTGTAAATCATTTATCTTTTATAAAGAATGCACATACCATCATATAAACACATGTATATATTTACATATGAATACATATATAACTGGTAAAAATAATTCATTATAAATCTTTATAGATCAAAACTTAGTAATATATATTTCCCTCTATGAGGTAATATTCTATCATATCACCAAAAAATATAACATGACAGCACCCTTAATATATTATGGATTTGTCCCGACACATTAGTTCTACTTAGTGAAATAGCAAAAGAATACACAATATTAGTAAACATGATAACCTTTTTAGTATCTGTATTGCAAACACAAAATAACTCCTAAAAAAGAGGAATACAGAGAGCGAGAGCAGAGAGGGAGAGAGAGAGAGAGAGAGAGAGAGAGAGAGAGAGAGAGAGAGAGAGAGAGAGAAGTACCTGCCATAGTGACAGGCTGGGCAATGGGATGGCAGGTAGGTAACTGAAGACATTGATGGTGGGAAATGTACACTGGTAGAAGAAGGAAGAATGTTGAAACATTGTATGACTGCAACCAGATCATGAACAGCTTTGTAGCTGTGTATTCATAGTGATTCAATTAAAAAAAAAGTTTGAGGAAACTTCAATCACAATAGAACTAAGTTTTTGTTGGAAAAAACAAAACAAAAAAATAAAAATACTCATATAAATATTTAAGCCAATAATATAATAAAAGAGGATACAAATGGTGTAATAATGTCATCAGTGACATGAGATAGCATTACATTATATGGGAAATTTCATGATATGACACAAAATAAGCATAGTAACCAAAAACAATACATTGTTGTTACCTCCATTAAAATCAGTTGCTTCTAAGTTTCTTAAACTCTTACAATTCTCATGAAACTAGCTTAATTGTTCCTCAAATATTCAAATTATACTTTGTTGGTATCTTATTATTACTATGCATAATTAAAAGAAAACACAGTATCGGTGAATATGTGAGAAACTTCACAATTGTGGATCTTTCAAAGTCTCTTTTTCAGGAAAGAGATCACTTATCACTTGACATCTCATTATTCCTCCATTTGCTCAAGCGGGGAGCCAGTAACATTTCCATTTTTGTCCCTATCATGTGCCAGTGTAACCTACATGGCATCAGCAGGAAAATGATTTTCTCCTAAAATGAAGGATAAAAGTGCTTCTGCCTGTAAGGGATTTACAGATAATTTTAAAGATTCAAACCTTTTGGCACGAGTTTTATAAGCCAAATTACATCTTGTTTTACTCTGGACTCATATATTTTTATACTTTGGTTTGGTTGCCCTTTTTTGGGGAGGGGCACATCCCAGGGGTGCTCAGGGCTTTCTCCTTTATTCTGTGCTCAGGAATCTCTTTTAGCAGAGGCTTAGGGACGATATTCAGCATCAGGGATAGAGCCTGGGTCAGCTGTATTCAAAGGCAAGAAACCTATGCCTATACTATCACTCCGGTCCTCAAAACATATTTTCAAGAATTTAGCACAGATAGAATTTGAATTGGCATAACTTTGAGTTCACTGTATGCAACTCTATCTCTGGACCTCTGGTTTGATTAAATAATTTCTATTATACAGATATAGGAAATATATAACATTTTCAAAGTAACCAGGCGCCTAAAGTTCATGCATGCTCTTATATTAATATTCATTGATCTTATTTTTGCCTGTATAGGTGTTCATACTACAAGGAGTATAATTAATATTCTTTCCATAGCAACTAATTCTCACCTTCAATAATCCTTCAGTATCTTGCCTTCCACCTGCTTTACATCTAATATTACCACTGGTGATGTTGGGATTAAATATGATGTGATTATATGCACTAGATAATTCATATTCAATTTTCTTCCAAGGATAGTAGATTAACTTTTTCCTTTTGAATATGTAATTAATTCAGAATCTCATTTTAAAGATCTATTTCCTGGACCCCTTCTGATACCCATTACTGTGTCATTCAAGGTCTCAACAGAAAACAGATGGCATATTCAAATTAAAATCCCTTTTCCTAAAGGTTTTTTTATCAGAGTCTGTGATGGATTCAAGAGGGCTACAAATTCTTTAAAATATTTTCATTAAGATAATTTCCCTTCTCCTTGAGTTTGGATTAAACTGTGACTGCTTTGTTTAAGTGTATATGGAAGAAATACATTACTTAAGTGCTGAGTCTTACCATAAAGATGGCTAGCATATTAGCTTCTTAGTTTATCCAAACCTCAAGACATAAAGAAATAAAAAGAAAAAGATATATAAATAAAGTACTAATTTGAAAGGAAGGCTCAATGTTGCTATTAGACCACACTGGAAGAGAATGGAGCCAATCATCTCAGTGCTATAACCTCTCCTACCAAAGTTTGAGGAATGTTAGTGAAAACTTTATAGCCCATGTTGGATGACAGGACCTAGCTAGCTTTGAATCTCTGCTATTTAAGCTACTTAAAGTTTAAGCTCACACTGTCCACTGTGTGAGACTCACAGACGTGGGGCAGAGCTGCTACTGGCTCTCCCTGTGACCAGCCACTCACGAGGCACCGGGAGGGGATGGTGGGTTCTAGCCCTGGCCCACCACCCCAGCAGAGGCTGCAACAAGCCAGGCGACCCCACTCCATGAGGGGCCTCCATTTTCCGCATCCGGACTTCTCTCTCGTCAGACCTCCACCCAGCAGGCCAGCCTATCAGGCGCCCGGCTCGCGCGGTTCATCAATAAATGCTGGACTTAGAGATGCCTACAAGTATGCTACCTGCACAGCAGAGCCTGGCAAGCTACCTGTGTTGTATTTGATATATATGCAAATACCAGTAACAATTATAGACCTCATTTCGGAATGGATTGAAGCTCTTTATGTTCCCTGGAATAAGCGAGATGTCTTGGGCTCTACTAGCATGAGACAGGACATATGGAGATGTTACTGGGGCCCGCTCGAGCAAATCGATGATGAACGGGAAGAGACAGTGATACAGTGAAAGTTTAAGCTATTTACATGTCTTAAGCCAGGGTTCATGCTACAGAGATCTCTCTTTTGTGTAAACACTGGTAGAGGTTGTGGCAGTTAGAGGAGTCATTTTGCCTCTGAATAAATAACTTTTTGAACATTATTATAATCTCTTAAAAATTCAGAGCTATCTAGATTGGGCACAATTCCTCTTAACATCCTCTGGTCCTCAGCGTGGGACAACTGGAACTTACCAAGAGACTGTCACCCTGGCTACATTGAAACTACTGTTTATCAACTTTACCAAGGAGGGATATTACTTATTTGCCTCAAGCAAGAAAGCATATGACCCTTTCAGTGAACAGAGTGCAGGGTACTCAAAATTACCTGGTGCAGAGTAGAAATGGGGATCTTTTTGGGTACCATCTAGATTGTAAGAAGTCCATGGTCTGAAATTATGATGTGATTCTCCCCATGAATATACATTGATTAAGATTTTTTTTTTTTTTAATACTAGCCCCTTCAATACAGTGTTTTGACATAAGAGATACTCTCAGAGGGAAGGGACTAGGCCCTGGCATAGTGGCACTGTGACTCCAGACCCACAGGCAACACCGGGAAGAGAGACACTCCAGAACCAACCACTCCAGAAACACAGCAGCGCCACTCAGCCACGTGGAAGCAGCCCATGGAGCTCGGAGGGTGGTAAATGGCTTAGGCCAGCCCCCCTGGCCGAGAACAACATAGCTCCAAGGGTTCACTCACTTGTGCAGGGGAGGACCACACTGGCCAGACTTGGAGCAGGGATTTGGGCTCCTCCTCCCATTCCTCCCCACCTCCGTGTTGGAAGGCGTTGCTGCAAGTTCCCAACCACCACAGCCAGCAGTTCCGGAGAAGAAAGACACTCCAGACCCACGGCTGCACTGCCGATTGGCCACTCTGCAGCCGTGCAACATTCTTAGTACTGGAAGTTTATAAGTTCATAATACTGGAAGTTAGGACCAGGTCCTTCCCAGGATCTTTCATATTTATACTCTGTATACAGTTCTAGGCATTCATTCCAATGAATCTAGCAAGAAGCCAGAGTAACCCCCACACCATGAGGTTAGTCATTCTCAACATCTGGACTCCACAGCTCCTCAGAGCTCCACCCTAAGAGAAAAGCAGATCTCTCCCTGTTGGGGTTCATCAGTAAAGTTTGAGATGATTTCCTACTATTGAAGAGTGTCAGACCTACACAACAGAGCCTGGCAAGCTACCTGTGTTGTATTTGATATGAAAAAAACAGTTACAATTATATTCCTCATTCCCAAGACCTTAAGAAATTGTTTGAGGCTGTTTTGTTTTTCCTGGAGCAAACAGATGCCCTTGGGCTATACTTGCTTGCGACAGGAAATATGGAGATGTTACTGGTGCCCACTTGAGCAAATCGATGAACATTGGGAAGACAAGTGGCAAGCCCCTTCTATACAGTGTTTTGACACAAGAAAAAATCTCTGAGGAAGGGACTGAGCCCTGGTATTATCATTTATTTTAGACCTGAACCAGAGGTTTGGCAGCACCTAAAGTCTACACCTAAAAAGCTGGTTTGTTGATCTTTGTTGACACAAGGCACCCTGAAGAAAGGATTTGGGCTGGGCTACATAAACGGACTGACTGGGGAAAAGCCATCCATTTTGGTGGGGAAACTGGGCCTGAGTGCATGGTTAGAGAGCCGGCTAAGAGCTAGAGAGTCTGGGAAATCCCATTATCTTGGATTGTAGTGGCAGAGCTTGTTTAATTATTGGTGATTAGTAAAAAGTCTTTTATTTTTTTTTTTTTTTTTAATTGAAGGGATGCTCATGTGGAGTCCTGGCTCCACAGGGTTCCAAGATGCACCCTCCACCCGAACCCATCTCCATCACCAACGTCCTGTCTCCCTCCCCCTCCCGAATCCCAACCACCCGGCGGGACTCTATATGTCATCTCCTTCCTCTGTATATCTCCCTCTCAGCAAACCCTCCTGCTGTTCGCGGCAATGCAGTGTACCAAAAAAACATCATTGTTTCCACCCACTAGTGGCCCTGGCGGCATAGCGGCCAGCTTCCTGGATTCGAACCGGCTTTGCTGGTCCTCTGGTCGTGGGGGCATTTTTCCCAGCGTCTGGACAACGAAAATGGTGGCTAGTGTGGGTGGACGAGTCCCATCCGGCTGCTTCTGGACCCCGGGAGGCCGAGCGGGCCCATTCCCAAAACCCATCTGCCCTCCTCGGGGTTCCATAGAACTGTGCTGAACTGGTGCTTTGGCCATCCGCGCTGGTCCTTAGGATAAAAGGGGACTTATTCCTTTATCTTGTTGGGGACCTCAGTGGCTCCCTGACAAACCCAGATCAAAGCATCTATCATATTTTGTAACTCTGTTAAAAGCATTGTGGAGAGTGTAATTGTCCAGTTAAGTTCTGTCCAAATTTCTGAACATAAAATTGTGTGATATAGTTGCTTTAGTATGGTGATTTAGAGGGCATTTGTCACGCCAACATCAGGGGAAGACTTTGGTGCTGGAAAATGACACAAAAGACTGTGACTTGAGACAATTAAAAGAAGGCAACTAGTAGGGAATTGATACAATTCAACTGAATTTTTATTTTGTTTCCTTCTGGGGCCTCGCGTGGTTGTGCTCTAGGTTTACTCATCGCTCTTTGCTCCAGACTTATTTCTGACATTGCTCAGGGTACAGTGTGCAGTGTTAGGCATCAAACCAGGTTGGCTGTGTGCTTGATAAGTCCTTTATTCACTCTCTCTGACCTCAGTTCAGTTCAGTTTGGAAAGACATTAGTGGAACCTGTTGGTGAAAGCTTAGAGAACAGGGGGGGAAAATATTTCTGTAAGCTACAGTTGGGGGAAAAACCACTATTGTATTAGAAAGCAAGTAACTTTGTTGTATATGGAAAAATGGAAATATATAGGCGTTTAAATGCTTGCAGAGTTTAATTGTTTAATTTCCATCTAGTTATGGAGAGCTATAACTAAATTACCTATGAGAAAAAAAATTTTAAAAAGATGTTCTATTTTTTAAAATAAATTTAACAAGCATGAAGACCATAGCTCTCAAAGGAAGAATTGGCCTCTGCAGAAAATTTTTAATCCAGAACACTAATGTATGATCAAAAAATGCTTTCCAATGTCATGAAACCAACACTTCCCCAAATTAACAGGTAACCCTAAAAATATACTTCTGGAGAAGTTACTAAGTTAACACATAAATAAATATAAAATCTGAGAATAAAGCCAACAGGATTAATTCTGTTGATTAATTAAATAATCATACTCTGATTAATCACATATGTATATATTATTATATCTGATCAATCATACATAATATTAAATAATTAATTTATTTATATTATTGCATAATATAATCAATATTATAAAATTTATTAATTATTTAATTCAAGGTCTCAACAGAAAACAGATGGTATATTCAAACTAAAATCCTTTTTTTTTTGCCTTTTGGGTCATACCGGTGATGCTCAGGGTTATTCCTGGCTCTGCACTCAGGAATTACTCCTGGCGGTGTTGAGGGCCATATGGAGTGCGGGGTGATCGGAGACCCGGCTGGCATAAGGCCGGCTGCGTGCAAGGCAAATGCCCTACCCACTGGGCTATCGCTCCCTGTCCCTAAAAATCCTTTTTTTCTAAATGTTTGTTTATCAGAGTCTGTGACGGATTAAGAGAGGGTTACATTATTACTGGCACCTGCTAGAGCAAATCGATGAGTAGCGGGATTCCAAGATTTCAAGCGATCAAGTGATTATATTATATATTAAGCAATATGTGACCATATCCACAAAGTAACCAAGCTCATCGAGGGTTTGTAGGGAGTACAAGATTCCGCTCTGTCTCACGTTCATTGATTTACAGAAAGCCTTTGATTCTGTGGAGACTGGAAGCAGTCATCGAAGCCCTAGCCAAACAGGGTGTTCAAACCCAATACATCAAGATCCTTCGTGAGCTGTATTATGGATTCACCACCAGGATCTCACCATTCTACAAAGAAGTGATCATTGATGTCAAAGAGAGGGGGTTCGACAGGGTGATACCATTTCACCAAAACTCTTCAGTGCCACATTCGAGAACATCATGCAACAATTAGAATGGGAAAGGAATGGGAGTGAAGATAGATGGTTGGCAACTACACCACCTCCCGCTCGCTGATGACATCGTTCCTAATAACACCAAACATTAGCCAAGCGGCACAAATGCTGGCTGACTTCGGCCGAGAATGTGGAAAGATAGGTCTACAGGTGAATCTAAAAGAAAACAATGCTTATGAAGAATGAACTAGTTCCAGAGGCCCCCATTCACTCTCAATGGAATAAATATCTCTGAATACAGCAGTTATGTGTACCTAGGTCAAAAAAAATCAACATGATGAGCGACCTAAAACCTGAGTTGCGCGGGAGGAAGAGAGAGCGGCATGGAATGCCTTCAAAGGCATCGAAGAAATAGCTAAAAAGGACAAAGAATCTCCGGCTCCGGGCACATCTCTTTGACTCCACCATTCTCCCTGCATTAACATAGGCCTCAGAGACCTGGGCCCTAAGAAGCAGGATGAAAATGCTATTCGGGTCTCCCAGAGAGGAATTGAAAGAGCTATGCTTGGAATATCACGCCTCACTCAAGTGAGAGAAGGAATCCGAGTTCTGGCGTCCCGTCGCTATTCCAGAATCAGGGATGCTGTCTCATTTGCCAAGGCATCGAAAATCAGATGGGCTGGACATGTAATGCGATTTGGAGACAACCGCTGGACTAGAGCCATTACCGGCTGGATCCCACGGGATGTCAAAAGATCACGTGGCCGCCCACCTACAAGATGGTCAGACTTCCTTGTAAAGACCCTGAAGGAACAGTTTGAGGCTCTTCATATTCCTGAATCAACCAGATGCCATTGGGCTACATTGGCCCGTGATAGGGTTCAATGGAAATGTTACTGGCGCCGCTTGAGCAAATCGATGAATAACGGGATTCAAGTGATCAAGTGATCAAGTGATTGGGCAATATAGAGTGTGAATTATATAGTTAATTATATAATCCCACACTCTGGATCCAGACCTGTGTATCTCTGAAGCCATATCCACATTTTAATAGAGGTCATTCAAAGATCAGAAGCTTGTGTTAATAAAATAACTGTTCTGTGCCTGAAGAACTGATGTCAAAGAAACATTTCAGACTTTTGTGATATTATATTATTCTCCCAAACCTTGCTCTAGCAATTTTTTATCTTCTCTATTTTAATTGCCAAATATACTGTTATTATTTAGTAAGTTATTTTATTTTACTATGGAGTCCCTCAGTAATTTAGATTGAATGTGATTGACCTGAATCGTGGGTGAAACCTCTCCACTGAGACTGAATTCCACCCATATATTACAGCCCAGAAGGAACCAACACTGCCAACACCTTTACTTAGATTTCTGGCCTCCAGAGCTGTGAACAATAAATGCCTGTCATTTAGTTACGCAGTCTGTGTTACTTTGTAAAAGCAGCTATAGCAGATTAATACAGACACACATCAAAGTATCAGGGACCGGGGGGATAGAAAAAGCTATTTATAAGAGATTTGTGACTCTGGCTTTACTTGAAGGTGACTAACAATTCAACAAAAGGAAGCAAAAATATTTTTCAAGTGATTTAGATAGAAAGAGACAGGAAAGAGACCCTCAAAGTACAAAGGATAGGTAATAAGTTGAGAAATCTACTCCGCTGAAAAGATCTGCCATTTCTTGTGGAAAAAAGAGAAATGTTTCCAAAGTGAGATGATGAGGACACAGGAAGTCACTTAGAAAGCAAAACTGAGCACTAGGTTAAGAATTCAAAAATAAGATAACTTCAGAAACCCTAGAAGACTAAAATTTGATAGAGATAGTTATCTTCTGGTTTATTTGTTTGTTTGGGGACACACCTATCAGTGCTCAGGCCTCTATGTTCAGAATCACTCAAGTGGTGTCAGGAGATTGATTAAACACATTTCGAGGGGATTGAACTCAGGGAGGCGCTGCACATAGCAAGTGCCTTACCCTCTATACTGTCTTTACAGCCACAGGGATAATCATCGCTTTAAAGCAGAAATCAACTATATATCTCAGAAACCAATAATAAAGCTATCCTTGGGGTGCTTTTAACAGTTCAGTCGTGTATTGTTGTTTGTTTTCTTTTGGATCACATCCAGCACTGCTCAGCGATTATTCTTAGCTTTGTGCTCAGGGATCATTTCTGGTGGAGCTCAGGACTATAGGGGTGCTGGGGATCAAACACAAGATGGCCATGAGGCAAGGCCAATGTTCTACCTTCTGTTCTGTCTCTCTAGACCCCATGTCCGATTTTGAATATCAGTATAGCAAATTGTATTGGCAGAAGGAGGAAGGTCTGAGCATCTGTTGCTACTTAGACAAAAGTTGATAATGGAGCTCCTATAAAAGAGTTTGAGAGGAAGATGGACATGGCAAAGGACATTGGAAGAAAATCATGATTTAGATCCTATTATGGCACCCACAGAGGAAAGGACCCAATCCGTAGTCTAATATTGGATGCTGTGATTAATTTTGGAAGATTAGTCTTTGTAAACTTTGGAAGATTCAGGTGTTTGGAGACCTCTCCTTCAATGCCATAAGTGCTATATCATCTGAGTCAGAGCTTTGGACTACATTTCTCACTATCAGTGGATCTTCTAGGCTGTGCATGTTATAATGCAAGTAGGAAAAATGCCTAAATATTGAGGCAAACTGGTCTCTGGAGTGTGATAGGTTCTTTTTCAAAGAAGAGACAGTAATCCACATGCGCTAATGTAGGAGTCAGTGACTAAACCAGAGTAACTTTTGCAAGCAGTGTAGAAGGGAATATCTACTCCTCCTATGCCATCACTAATGTCAATCACCATTAGAAGCTTCAGACTGTAGAAGCCTGTCCTGTGCTCACGCGTCGTGAGATAGATATTGACAAAGCTTTTAGGGCTAAGCATCTGCACTCTTTAGCATGTCTATTTTGTTTTTTGGTTTGGGGGGGCTCATCTAGTGGTGTTGAGATTTACTCTTGGCTCTACAGTCAAGAAACTCCTGGAAGTGCTTAGGAGACCACGTGGGACACTGGGGATCAAACCCAGGTAGATCGCATGCAAGACAAGTGCACTATATTATCTCTCTGTTCCCTATCTTTTGCTCTTTTTAATGTCCATTTTAATGAGTTTTTTTTATTTATATTTCCATTTTATTTAAAGTTCTTCCATCTTCATTTTTTTTGAAAGGATTGAACAGGGTGAGCATACTGTCTGTAGTTTTTACGTCCTGACTCCATTCATTTAGAGTTATCTTTTCATTTCTTTTTTTGGATTTCCATTTTAATACAATAGTTTTAACAGTATATTGTTTGGTCTCAGGATGATGGCACTTTGCTTAGCTTTCTTTTATTAGTAATGTCTATATTTCTGCATCATGGTTATGAAAAGATATTTGATACTATTTCCATTTTTGTGAAGCTTGGATTACTTTAATTGTATCCCATGAGGTAATCTATTGTGGAGATACTCTGTATTGCACTGGGGAGAATATCCTTGGTATTTAGGGTGTGGAGTTTCTATATATATCGTTTCACATATATAGGTGTAAGCTTATGCTCCTGAAAGAGTTGGCTGGACATGCTTGACATAGTTTTAGGGTTATCGTGGATCAATTACTGGCATATTCCCTCTTTTCAAACGGAGAAAATGGAGTCTCCTTTGTTTTCTATCGGACTACTATCAATTTTGTCACCAGTAAGGGCAGAAAAAAAAAAATTATTCTTTTACCCTCTTACTCAAGATGGGCCCTATTTGGGAGAATTGCACTTAGGGGCTCTCATTCCAGGACCCTGAGTGAGACAATGAGATCTTGAACCTAAGCAAAGTCAGGACTGGGTGTTTGACTTGAAGACATAGAATGCAGTGGATATATTTTATAAATTACTGTGTATTAATAGCTGTAGTAGGAAAGAAGTGAGACGGAATAGAAACAACCTTCAGACAGCTGTAATTAAAGGGTGAGGGCTTTTACCTTTCCCCTTATATCAGCGAAACCTAGCGGTTGTTTTCACAGAAATAGTACAATAGACATTTCACCCCTACCAAAATGGTCTCAGATGACTTCAGGATTGCATTTTTATTTATATGTAAAATAAATTTGAGTGATTAGAATGTTGGTAGAGAATTTCATTTGATTATGTCAAATTTTAGGAAAATGATTTCCAGATAAAACTAATAACTCATACAATAAGTTTGAGTTTTTCAATAGAGACACTTCCCACGGTATTATCGAAAGGGACAGAGCCATTCATGAGAACAATATTTTAAAATGTTTGAGAATTTTGTTGCTGGTGCTGAGAATGTTCAAGATCTACAGTGAAAGAACCTAGGGCATGAAATATATGGCACAAGAATTATGAGTTTCTGAACCAAATAGAGGTGCGCTTCTTCCCCTGAATAACAGTCAAACAAGGGCGGTCCCTAGGTTCCTTACAGCCACATAATAATGAATTTTTTTCGAAAACCCGAAATAATTTGGAAGAAATCACTTGAACCTAAGAACTGCAGGAGCTAGTCAAAAAGCTCAACTTTTTAGCCTTGTAAGTTCGCTTTGAGGGACTATATAATATTTAGCTTAGAATTCTGGTAAGCAAATTTGTGTCATGATTGATGTGTTATGTTTAAGCCTGAGTTTGTGGTAATTTATTTTACAGCAATAGAAAAATAATACCGAATCTAAGTTATCTAAATAACCTAAATTAAAATTTAAAATTATTTTCAGCTTTATTGTTAAAGATATTAGAGACTTGAAAATTTTGAAGTCTGGGTGGAAAAATTTTCAACTGCTTTGAAAAAACTCTTCAAGCTTTAATGGAAATGTGTACACTGTAAATCTTTCATTAACAATCAGAGGGGACAGAGACAGTGCAGTGGTTAAGCAAGATCAACCTCAGACTGATACCTGGCTCACATATGGTCCTTTGCACTGCTAGGGGAGATCATGAGCTCAAGCCAGGACAAATTCCAAAAAGCACTACTGGGTGTGACAAAAAAGTAGGGCATAAAAGACTGAAAAGAGGGCCAGAGGGGATAAAACAGGGAATAAGGTACTTATCTTAATTGCTGATCAGTCCAGTTGGAAGCCCAGCACCGCATATAGTCCCCTGGGCGCCAGGAGAAAAACTCAAGCTTAAGGGCGGGAATGAAGAATAGGTTTTGTCATTTTTTTTTACTGTCAATAAATGTCTTTATTTTTTTTTTATTATTGTTCTTTTATTGAGTCAGGAACAGGTTTTAAAATGAAAGAAAGAGATCTTAGATTAAATAATACAATATATTACATACGTATTGCTTTATACCGCTAGCAAATTCGTTCCTAATGAATGAATATAGAGACTATAAATCATGCGACTCATTATGCAAGTCATAGCTAGGAATAATCTAAGTTGCGAGATTTATTACTTTGTTTTTGATTGTTTGGGTTTGGCTTTATTTTGTTTGGCTAGGTTCGTTTTCCTTGTGGATACAAGAAAAATCAGGAATAATACTACCTTGAGTAGGGCATTTGCCTTACATATGCCAACCCTGGGTTCAAAGCTCTACATACCATATAGTCCTCTGAGACATCAAGTTATTCCTTATTACAGAGCCAGGTATAGCCCTGAGCATTGCGGGCATGGCCTAGAACCAAGGGAAAAAAACTAGTGAAGAAAAGAGCTGGAGGATAATTAAGCAACAACAGCAAAAGTGAGAAAGAATCATGGGGCATCTCTCGTTCAGGGTGGCATACATGATAAAAGTGGAAGCAAAATTCCGGAACATACCAAGAAAGCTGAGTATCCCTATGTTCTTTTCTACAGTGGTCAATCCCAATTCTTAAATCTGAAAAAGGAGGCATAGTCAACATATCATCTCAGAGTTCCGGGTATTAGGTACAAGAAGACAAGTTTGGGCTTGGGGAAGTTTTACATTCGCTTAGAGTCCTGCTGGTGTCAGGCTAAAATGTATGGGGAGAAGCAGAAGGCCTTGGATATCACCAGATTCTAGAGCGAAGCCAATGCTAATATTCTTTATATATAATATATATATATATATACTCTTATATATATATATATAGCTCATAACAAAGAAAACATTACGTAAAAAGAAAACAATACAGGATAGGTCAAACCCTAAAGACTCAGGATAATTTCTTTTTGAAGTAGGTATAATATCTTTTACTAGTTTGCCACTTTAAAAATATAACTTTTTTTGAGGAAGGCATATTTCATATATATATATCAGAATATATATATATACTTTTGTTTAACTAGTTTTTTACTAAAAGCTACATATATACATCATAAACTTTAGCATCATCTATATTGGACTAAGCCTAGCATCAGATCAAAAGGTAACTTGGTGTTCTAATCTATGGAGTTCAAGGGGAGAGAGAACTTTCCAGGAAACTGGATTTAGGCATTATATCTCAAGTTTTCAGTCTTCACAAATTAGATGATTTGCTATGATGTGTTTCTTAGACTTTGATTACTTTTTTCAGACATGAGATTGTAAGACTCTGGAGAGGGAGGGCAAAATGTTTCTCATTTTGAAAAATAGTCATAGAGACCATAATTGCATGTAATATGCAGACATAGTAGGTAGATCTCAAGGGTCTTGAGATTCTTATATTATCTGATTATCTTCTATATCCATTTCCAATTTCTTTAAATATGAATGGGTTTTTGATGAATATAGTATTTGTTGTGCAATAACTGGAAACCGCACAGATTACTAGCCCTAACACTAGAAGGTTTTCTCTTGTCTACTAAAGTTTTGAAGAGAAAAAGATTTCTTTAGCTTTGAAGATTTGAGATTAAGCCTGTATCATATTCATATTCACTTTCAAATTTATAAGGCCCAGCTTTGCAGTCTGAGCTGCAAGTTGCCATGGCTCACTACTACTTGCGCTCCTTTCAAAAATTCGCAAAGAAGCAAGAGACTTCTTCATTGACCAGTATTTTGTAGTTTATATAAGTTATCCTTCTGGGGGTTATGTTGGGAGGGAATTTATTGTTGGGGAGGAGAAGTATGTTGGAAAGGAATAAATAGTCCATCCTGATGAACAGAGGAGGCATTCATTCCCGTGTATTCCCCTATTTTGATGGAGGCACACTTGATATGTATACAGATACAAAGGCCTATGGGATGCTGTTATTACTAATTTAGAATTAAGTTGACTTTCCTGGGAATGTTTCTCCAAATATGGGCAAGGAGGTTGATTCTATAAGCAATGAGTTAAGTATGAGATATATCAAGAACAGCAGGAAAACTCATGGTGTCAGGAAAAAGAAAGTGCTATATTCCCCATTATAGTTCTCTCTTTTGTAACTGAACTGAAACAATTAGCAATACTTGCATTTACACAATAACATACTACTGTTTGTGTTTATTGAGTAAAGAGCAAAGAAATAGGTTGCATCAGTTTTCAATAATCTTACTTACCACATCCCATCTGT